>JAZHYW010015295.1:0-39651 GCA_037355805.1 Ixodes ricinus
GCACTCAGACAACTTAGAAACTGACACGACGGTGTCCTGATATGCGCATGATTATCTTGCCATTCTTGTTCCTTAAACAAAAACAAAAAAACTATTTCAGCCACAAAAAAAAAGAAAACAAAACATGCATAAATTGCGAAGCGCACCTGCCCACTTCCAGTTCGCGGATGCGCGTGTTGGAAATTGAAGAGACCGTCCTCAGTCCCCAACGTCTTTCAGCCACTACCTTATCGTGTGGCCTTGGTGCACGCGATCCCACCTTCTGTGTGCGTGTGTATCGCGGGCTGGACTTCATCACCCCTAACCTGAAAGCGTAGAGGAAGCTAAGAAGCTCGATGAACCGATCGCAGGTCTATTTTTAATCACGTGATCACGCTCTCTCCCGTAACCACGCGCAGAGAGCGTTGAAGGTGATGACCGGTCCGGCCGGCGCGTAGCTCCCCCGCACTGTCAGCTTAGGAATGCGCAGTGTCCTCCTCCCTCAAGGTCGCTGAGTCCTCTTCGATAACAAAGGAGAGATTTGGAGAGATTAGTGACGGCGTGGGGAAGCCTTTCCGAAGCCGTTCCAAGGCCGTCGGCGCGACCCTACCCCGGCACACTTCTCTCTCTCGAATTCTTTTGTCTGTCTCTGCTGGTATATTCGCTATCCGGGTTTCCAAAACCCAATGTAGTAGAGATTGCTTAGACATGATAACTTTACAGCAAGAGGACGAAAAGGGACTGACAGACACGAAGCTCCGAAATCAGCTTGGAGCCTAATGTCATAATGAAAAAAAGACAATGATAAATCAAATGCGGAAACAATGGGCGATATAAATTTACAGAAAATCGTCCGCCACTTTGGCGTTCCCTCAGGGCACCATTGAAACTAACTAGCTTGTACTTCAAAATAAACAAAACTGGAGAGCATGCGCACTAAAAGCATGCGCAAAAACATTTGGAATGCGCCACACCGGTAGTCTAAAATAGCAACGACGTGTGGGCGATAGCCTGACGTGTGTAGCATGATAGCCTGACGTGCAGAATCCCTTTGCGCGCTTTAACCAGAATTGTTCCATGTCATCGTAATATGTTGAGGGTCTACAAATGACGACATGATTACTTTACACACGCTCGCGTGCACACTTGCTGTCTCTTAATTAAAAGTAGAATGCTCAACCGTCACGGTGAGGACCCGGCCCACCTGATCTAGGGATTCGCGTCATGGGCTTCTGATAAAACTGGCCTTTTGAAGGCGTGACAACAGGGTGGGGTGTCAGTCGTGGAGAATTTGACACGGGGCTTTTGACTTCGCGTGCTTTCGTGCACGACCCGATCGTACATAGCACACCAACTTTCTGTAAAGCGGTATTCTTCGGGGAGCTTGGAAGTCCACTGTGATAAAGGTTCGTGTGATCCTTTGCTGTACAAAACACAAATTCCGGGCAACTGGGAAGCGAAAACAGAAAGGTAAATTTCTTGGCGTTCAAAATCAGTGTAAAGGAGGATGACGGTTGCGTAGTTGCGTCGTCACTCGTTTCATAAAACGCGGAATTCGGATTTATTTGGCCGAGGTATATAGTAACGTATTATATTTGTTCATGTTTTCTAAATAAAATTCAGTTGCCAGTAGCGCGCCGAGTTTGCAATCCTACTTTTGTTGCTCGTTTTTTTTTTGCGCTTTTAAGTTTAGGTTTTTTGCGCCTGACGTCACTTCCGGCTAGAATCTAGAAATCAAGACCAACATTGTCGTCTGCTATCAGTGCATTGGCGCCAAGTTGAAGGCATTAGGGCTCTTATTGTGGCATCAGTAGAGCCGTAAAGTCATAGAGCCGTCATTGTATAACCACATTTCAGAATAGTGTCTTGTTCGAGTCAATCGCAAAGAAGTATCTTCACCTGACACGAAGTGCACTCCACAAGCCCGTAGTTAGGGTACGAAGCTTTTCTGTCGAGATCATAGAGTCAACATAATAATCTATTATGTTGACTCTATCATCGCGGACATAGTTTTTTTTTCTCCAGTTGGTGGTCTTGATGAGCTTATTTCGCTGGCGACTCTTTAATGTGCGCAGTGAAGGAGCAAAATATCGCCATTAAGTTCTGTACCTTGTTATTCTTGTTTCCTTTGCAGAAAAGCACTTTAATCGCGCTTTGACAAAATTAAATAAAATTGACAAGCGCTCGAGCAATTCCAACTTGTTTAGGCAAAACCAACACGCCTAAACCAGCATATTGTCACGAATGACGAGTGACAAAACAAAGGAATAACTGAGAAAACTGAAACGTTTAATGGGGCGAACTTGTGCCCAAAAGTAAAAAGGAAACAGAAGATAATAACAGAGCGTCGCGGGCGTCGAAAGCGGCGAAGCAGCAGGATCGAACGCTGAGGCGAAACATGAGTCCGGCTGGTTACGCGGAGCCCTTTTGTGCACGCGTGGGCTTCTGGAACATTCGGGCTGGAACATTTGGCACGCAGAACATCCTAACCTAGAACGAGCAACACGGTTCTCGAAAATACCAGAAATCTAAATTGGAAGAATAAATAAAAGACGCGGCGCTCCCAGGGATCGCACCCTGGGCTTTCTGCGTGGAAGGCACGCGCGATAACCGTTAGGCCACGAGCGCGCTGCCTACTTAGTCAGCTGCGCTCGCGGCAATATTCCAACATGCTTCCACTATTAAGCCAATGGTATTGTCAGACTAACACACACTGACCATTATATGCAACTCTGTTCTTGAAATGACGATGATCCAATGGTACTAACAGGACAACAGTAATCATTATAAGCTTGTGTTTATCCAACGCCAGCAAGCCAATGCTACAGACAAGCCAACCGTCTCCATTTTATGCCAGTCCCCATGAAATATTGGAATGACAACGGCACGGACAGGCCAACGTTGACCATTTTGTTCCAGTGTTCATCCAATGTTAGCAAGCCAAGGGTACTCAAAGGCCAACATTGTCCGGTGTATGCCAGTATTCATCCAATATTCGCAAGCCAATGGAACTGAGAGGCCAAGGTTGCCCATTTTATACCAGTGTTCATCCGATATTCGCTAGCCAATGGAACTGACAGGCCAACATTGCCCATTTTATGCCAGTGTTCATCCAACGTTCGCAAGCCAATGGAACTGTCAGGCCAACATTGCCCATGTTTTGCCAATGTTCATCCAATATTCGCAAGCGAATGGAACTGACAGGCCAAGATTGACCATTTTATGCCAATGTGCTTCCAATATTGGTTGGTCATTGGAGAAGCTGGGCCAACACTAAAGATTCTATATGATGGCATAGACAATATTGGGAGCAGATTGGCTAAAGTGGACCATCATCGGACCTTCTTTTGCCAATGCTCTTCCAATATTGGCCCAACACCTTGTGCTGCCTGGGCGGCTTGGTCACCATGCTGGCAATAGCGGGCCAATGGTGATCACATTGTTCGCGGGATCACATAACCATCATCACTGTGTGGTCACTTGACTACGCTGCAAATAGCGAACCAAATCATAGTCAGATGGTCACATGACCATTATCTATTGTCCATGACCACACACAGCATGCGTCTGAGTGAGCCCAACACATTCTGAGCTTTCGTAGTCTTGATGAGCATAATCAAGCTTGCCTAAATGTTTTTCTTACATTGCTGTGATGCTGCTCATGCCTACATTGCACCACAAGTTAATTCATCCCATCAATATAGAAACCAATTGATCAGGCCCTGCTTCATGGCTGGACCATCACGGTGGGCTTGAGCAAATCAAAACTTATTGCTGCTCTGGGCAGTATACTATTCAATTTTACTTTTGTAAAATTGCTGCTGTGGACTCAAGTTTGGTCATTTTTGGCACTATGCATGACTGTTCAATCTAGTTAGTTAGCCCGCTTCATTGGGTGTCGTTTTCACCATACGTTTGTGCACCACAGAGAGGTGGTAACCACAGGTTTCACACTGCAATTCTGCATATCTCGTTTAGCTGTAGCACTGCCACATGCTTGGGGGTGAAAGTTCTCATTTGAACATATGGTCCACGGGTCTTTGAATAAACAGGGAAGTTGTGAAATACTGATCTGAAAATTCTAAATTGCTGTAAACTTAAAAAAAAAACAAAAAAACAAGTGGTTTGCTAGTACGGGGTCTCCCGGAAAAGTTCCCGCACTAGAATGGCCTACAAAATTGGACATATATATTATTTAATACATGGATTAAATGATGGAGATGTTAGCACTGTCAATAACAGTGCAGACAAATCAATTAGTAATATTTCTTGAACTGATATATTACTAGTTAGATTTACATGTTAGAATAAACATAAAAATCTTTATGTTAAATGCAAGTGATGTGCATTACTAAATTACACAATTTTTGTTCTTGAACTTTGACACTACTGGTGGTAACGTGGGGGGTGGGAAAGGAAAGCAGCCATAGTCTTCTGGTTTTGACAGGTGAACAGATGAATCTTAATGCAGTATTCACAACGGAATGAATAAGAACACGGTGTGCATTCGTGCTCCAAAAGTTTCTTTTGCTGCTTGAAAATAGATTTTTGGCTGGTCCAGAAGGTGCTCTGAAATGACTTAGACTGTTCACATCACTTCAGCAATAGCTTGGAGTTACTTTCCTTGATTTGTTTTAGTGTGTGGTTTTCTACCAATTCTGTTCTGTTTGAATTTTGTGCAGTCACAAGGTCGGTCATCCTACGTGGGGACAAGGCACGCAACATGGGGCTCAAGGCTCATTCAACACAAAGACTTTGCATCAGGAAGATTTCAGCAGCCACAAGCAATGGCACTTGGGTCTAAATTTGGTAAGTATGGCAATATCTAAAAACCAAACTGCTTTTGTGAAAAAAAAAAAAAAATTGGGGGACATTTATGTGTAGCTTTAGCATATGACACGATAGCGGGAGGGCAGGGGTGGAGGAGGAGAAGGGAGGCAGGGGCAGGGAGGGTAGCAGTGGGGAAGGAGATTGGAGTAGTGGGGAGGGGAATCCTATAATTGCTTGCATGCACAAGGGATCATGGAATTGCATGGGATTCCTTATGCACGCAAGACATTGTGAAATTTTCTCGACGCGCCGACGCTGGACGCCGGATCTTTTGCTGCATGGGAGCATTAACGCTATTGTGTTAAAACATAACCTAACCTAGCTTCACTTATAACTGGAACATAGCTTTACTACACTGCCAGTAGTTACATAAAACAATGTCTATGTGATGCTAGAAATGAGACATGGTTAGCATGTAGTCATATTTTAGAAGAAATGACGGCACTGTAGATATAATGGATCTTATACATGATAAATATAGGCCTATGATATGAGAAGTATGTAAGTGGAGGCTGCATCCCAAGCTGTCCATATTTATTTTGAATATCATCTCAAACTGAAGTGCTGAGAACACTGCTGTCACCATTTGTTTATCTGTAGCAAAACCTGGCACAGTGCACATAGATTGTATTGCAAGCTAAGCCTGACATTTCCAGCTCGCTCTGAGTATTCATATCTCTTACGGTGACAAGAGCATTGTATTCTGTGATGGTGGGGAAAGTCTAGTTCTACGTTAGAACAGCATCACTGCCGAAATGGGTGACTCTTAACAGTCAACCAGCTTAACTAGTTGAACAAGAGGAGTAAATTTCTATGTGAGCTGTGTAATTAATGTAGACCCCTGACCTTGAAAACAAACTCACTCCGCTCCTAAGTTGAAAAATGTCTAGTAAGTGAATATTAGGCTTTCCCATCAAATAGCTGTATTTTAGTGCAGCACTCTTTACCAAACTTTGTCCATATTCTCTCATTCATTTGCCAGGTATATCGGGGCTGTGCAGAGATACTGAAATGGTATTCGTGAACACCAGAATACATGTACTACGAAGCTAATATATAGCTTCTGAGATATAATGAAGTTTGACTTGATTAGCGGAAGCTAAGTTATAGTATTCAGTTGTCACATAAAACTTCTTTCAAACATTGGAAGCACTATCGACATCATTATTTTCTTTGCTTAGCGAATAAAGCGTGGCTGACATTATATAACATATCTATTAAATGGCTCCTACTTTGGCATATTCATATATATTATATTCATAAAGGGTTTCTTTCTCTTCCAGATCAAAGGGTACTTGGGCCTGGGGTCTCGCCATCCAAGTAAATAAATGTGCTGTTTCTATTTCTATCCAACACATTATTTATGCAGTGTTCTGGCTTAACTGCATTTGCATGTACATACACAGTGATCGCATTGGAGACATGAAGACCACTCTCCAATTACAACATACAGCATGCCACAAATTTTACAGGCACAAAATGACTAACCTAAGGAAACTTCATGACTCACTGTTTGATTCATTGTCTGTTGACCAGTAGTAGGAAGTAAATTGAAGAAGCGAAACATATGCGGTGAAACGCTGAGCATGTCGTACAATGTGGTGGGAAGATGATAGAATCCGACAATGCTTAATTCTGTCGAATTCTGCAATCTTTTTGACATGTTGTACGAAGTGCTGAGCGCTTCATTGTGCCAGCATTTTGCACCTTCAATTTACTTCTTACAATGGTCAACCGGCAGTGACCTGAACGGTCAACATTTTTACGGTAACCATTAAATTAACGGTCAGTTGACCGGCAAATAAACTGGCACCATGCCGTGATCTTAACGGCAGTCAGTAAATCTCGTTTACGGTCTGTTCAGTATCCCCCGTGAAATTAACGGTATCTTTTTTTACTGTGACCGTTTAATTCACTGGAAGATTACGGTCAGACCGTAAATTTGAATTTACGGTCTGCCGTATAAATTACGAGAAGTTGCTGGCAGCCAGAATGCCGGTCAACTTACCGTAATTTTGACGGTCCATTTTTTACAGTGTTCCTGTGGGGAGTTTCTCATAGGACAAAGCTTCTTTAGCTTGTCTGGTGCTGAAAATACGACAGGGATGTCATGAGGAATTTCTTATAGGACAAAGCTTCTTTCACTTGTCTGGTGCTGAAAATACGACAGAGATGTCATACCTGGAAGCCACCTTTTTCATGTTGTATATCTCTGCGAATGTAGGGCATTACACCCGGGTGTTCTCCTTTGTACTTGGCTTTTTCTTTCTGCCTGTTGGAGTTGATCATTTTTTACAGCATCGTACAAGGTGGTACTTGATTATCCAAAGGTCTTTAGTCGGTGTGTTTGTTTCTCGAGCTCCGCCCCGCCTTGTGGTCACATGACTTCTTAAGGGCTGCGCTAAGACAGTTTTTTATGATTGTAATTTAAATAAGTTTTGAATGGGAAGACTCATCTTGGAATACTTTTTCTTGATTGTGGCATGTACATCCAGCAAGTGTGGTTTAGTTGGAATATCACACGTAGATCAAGAACTTGATGGCTTTTGTATGTGGGTAGGTCATATGTACAGTTGAGCCCTTGTGCATTTTAGTGAAGATTAAAAGAATGTTGATGATTTATTGCTCGCTATTTACATCAGGTCTATTTTTAGTAGCTCAAGATAGTCGTCCACTTATCTGTATATTCGTGTCACCTGGTTGTTAGATACTTGCTGGGCAATGGCGCTGCGATCACATTTGGAGGAGTTGTCGCATAATACTGGTGCCACAGATGACCCACTGCAAATTTCTTTCTTTTGCAGGTAAGTATTCCCGTTGAATGGAACGACTGTTGATTCTAGGTAGAATGTCAATATCTCCAAGAATACTCAAGATGTATGCCGGATTTGTTTTGAAGGGCACAGCACCATTTTCCTCGATACATTCTCTTACAGCTATGAACAGATGGTCATAAGGTATTAAATAAAACAAATCTTCCACGTCAAGGAAAAAACCGTATGGTACTAGTATCTTGTCATTTTTTAGATAATGTATAACTTGTTCTGAGTTGAAACTCAAGTGCGGATCTTCCAGGCGGAGGTTTGATGACTGATTAAATAGGAACCATGCCATAGCTCCTTACCATGAACTTTTTTCAGTTACGATTACACGGAAGGGACATTCCACTTTGTGTGCTTTTGCCGTAAAGAACATATCCCAAAAATCTTCTTTGGGTGTGGTTATTATCTTTGTCAGATTTCTTGACTCAAGCTTGAAGCACAGTTTAAGTGCTTTAGCTTTCACTATTTTGGTCTTTATATCTTGCAAATGGCTGAAGTTCTTTTCTGTGGCTCTAGCCGGCTTTTGCATATACATATTGTTGAACCACAACGAATTCCCCTCCCCTTGTGTTGTGTGTTTTGAAATAATGTACCCCATTATGCCGTATTGTTGTGCATTCAACATGTCGCGATTTGAAAATAAATACACCAACACATTCATCAATACGTCTAGTTCTGCGAGTTTCTAGAGCTTTCGCAGCAATGTGGCGTATTGTCGACCGCATCTTTACTCCTTGTTTGTGCGGAGCCGTACAAAATTTGGGGCCTTTTTCCAGGAACTTTTCGATGTCTTGTGGAAGAGAGGAATCGCCCGAAGATCTGACCGATTCGCCTGGGTGTTTCTTTTGTTTGGCTCGTAGATATCCTAAGTGCGGTATGTAGGTCCGCCGAGTGATTCTGTCACCCCGGTTGATGTGTGGAGGAAGGACCTGTATCTTGATTCAAAGTGCTTTTCTGCTTTTCTCAACTTTTTTTTAACTTAACGTCCTCGTTTTTCTTTTTTATGTTATTTCTCAGTTCTTTGAACGTAAATTCCTCTTCCCATCAAGGCAATTTCATTTGGTGAAGTTTTCGTGCCGAAAATAAGAAAATAAACGCTACCTCTTTCTCGTTTTCTGTGTGAACATTAAAACATCAGTTTGTGAGTTAGCGCTTTTTCTGTCCGCACGCACTCGACCTTCGTGCCATATATTTCTAAAGTGCATACTGAACTAGCCGAGATTAATGTTTCATTACAGTTTCTTTTCTTCTGCAGTGGGCCCCATTCCGTGTGTATTTTATACAGACCTAGTTTCTTATTATATTGATATAATCGCCATTTCAACCTGCCGAGCAAGATTTAATGCTTTCGTCATCAGAAGCAATATGATACCCCATGACATCGGATGTATGTTCGGTCGGGCAAAACCATCAGTACAAAACAGCAAAAGGATTCATAAGATTCACGGATCCGAGCCGTGGTGATAAGTTAGGTTTTACCGCGAGTGCCTGAGGCTTCTAGCAAACGCGGATATCTCCAGTTTCAACTGTGAATCAGGACACAACTCCTTCCTCCCAACTTCAACCAGGATGACAGAATCACTCTGGAAGACCTACAAACCACACCCACGACATCTACGGGCCAAACAAAAGGAACACCAAGTCAAGTCGGTCAGATGCTTCGGCGATTCCTCTCTTCAACTAGACCCCGAAAAGGTCCTGAAAAGAGGCCCCCAAAATTTGTACGGATCCGCACAAACAGAAGCTGTCGACTATACGCGACAAATGCGGCGAACGCTCAAGAAATCACGTAACCAGATACAATTGACGAATGTGTTGATGTTTGGTTGAAATCCGGACATGATGAAAGCAAGACAATGGGACCTAAAGTGGACGATTATTTAAAAACACAACATTTCAATCTCCTAGTTTCAGATAAGGAAGGGGGGATTCATGGGTGTTCCAACAATATGTATTTGCAAAAGGCGACTGTAGCCAACAAAAGTACTTCAACTGTTTGCAAAGATCTAAAGACCAAAAAAGTGAAAGCTAAAGCACTTCAACTTTGCTTCAAAGCTTGAGTTACCAAATCTTGAAAAAGCAAACAACCGCTTCCAAGAATCGATTTTTAGATGTACTGTTAGCGGCAAAACACACAAAGTGGAATGTCCGTTCCGTGTAGTCGTAACTCAAAAAGGTTCATGGCAAGGAGCTATGACAAGGTTCCTATTTAATCAGTTATCAAACCTTCGCCTGGAAGATTCTTTATTGATTTCCAACTCAGAACAACCTATACATGATCTAAGAAATGACAACATACTACTATAATATCGCTTTTACATTTGACCTGGAAGATTTGGTTTGATTGAGATACCTCATGACCATCTGTTCATAGCTGTAGAGAATGCATCGAGGAAAATCGTACAGTGCCCTTCCAAAGCAAATCCGGCCTATAACTTGGGTCATTTCTAAAGCTATCCACATTCTGCCTAGCATCAACAGTCGTTTCATTCAAAGGGAATACTTATCTGCAGAAAGAAAGGAATTTGCATTGGACCATCTGTGGCACCAGTATTATGCGACACCATTTTATCCAAATGTGACCGGGCCATCGCCCAGCGGCTATCCAACAACCAGGTGCCAAGAATATACATATATGTGGACGACTATCTTGTGCTACTAAAAAATAGACCTGATGTAATTAGCGAGCAACAAATCATCAACCTACGTTCAATCTTCGCTGAAAATGCACAAGGGCTCAAATTTAGACACGATCTACCCCCAGACAACAGCCTTAAATTGCTTGATCTACGTGGGATATTCCAACTAATGCACACTTTCTGGATATACATGCCACAATCAAGAAAAATATTTACTCCAATATGTGTCTTCCCATTCAGAACTCGTTAAAATGGCAATCATCAAAAGCTGTCTTAGCGCAGTCCTCAAGAAGTCATGTGAACTACAAGGTAGAACAGAAGCTTTGAGACGCAAATACGCCGACTCAAGACCTCTGGATATCCAAGTACCACCTTGTACGATGATGTACAAAGAATGATGAACTCCCACAGGCCGAAAGAAAAAGTCAAGTACAAAATACAATGCCCGGCTGTAATGCCCTACATTCACAGGGTATCACGCAACATGAAAAAGGTGGCTTGCAGGTATGACATCCCTGTCGTCTTTTCGGCACCAGAAAAAGCTAAAGAAGCTTTGTCCTATGATAAATTTCCCACAGGAACGTCGCACTGAATGGGACCAGAGACAGACGCAAACATATATACCTTGCCGAAGCCAGGTTATGCCTATGAAATACCTTTCACCTTTGGCAGAGTATGTGTTGGTCATACTGGCCGCTGCGTGAGCACCAGATGACGTGAACATGCTTCGTCACTCAATTCAACATTATCCGAGCATCTCGCAGTGCACGTAGAGACTGTCACTGCAAACCGATACTTACAGCAACGAAGGTCCTTCGAAGGTTCCGTGAGAAGAAATCAAGGGCATTATAAGAGGCAATGACCATCGAAGAAAATGAGAACGCGTGTGTCACTGCACCACAAGTGGCATTAAGTGACAAAGAACTTCACTACATCCCTTAACTTTCCTACTTGAGGTTGTTTCACTGGTTTAGTGTCAGTGATTTCTTCTTTTTTCTTCTTTTCTTACTTTTTTTGCGAAATGTCCTTTTTTAAGTTATTTTTCAGTTATTTGGACGTAACTTCCTCTTCCCATCAAGGCAATTTCAGTTTGGGAAGATGTTCGTGCTGAAAAGAAAAACGAAAAGGAAACGCTACCTCTTTCTCGTCTTCTGTGTGAATATTAAATCGACTGTTGTGGGATAGCGCTTGTTCCGTCAGTGCGTACATGACCCTCGCGCTATTTATTTCTAAAATGCATATCCAACTTGTCCACCTAAATATTTTGAGTACATCTTACAGCATATGGCAAACAAACAGCTTCCTTTCTTTTTTTATATAAATCAGCTGTGAAGACAGCCTAGTGTTCACATCTTTTATGAGCATGCCGTTTTTCCGATGCCCATACGTGTTGTTGTTTTGTTTTGTTTTTTGCTGTTCCACAAAAAATAGAACATGAAAATAAATTCACACGCTTGACGTAGCAAGAAGGCTAGTCGTGGTGTAGATATAACCACACTCTTGACGTGGCAATGGAGGGTAGACAGTGGTAAAGACAGACAAATGTAGTTTTTGGACACAGAAATAAAGCGATGATGATGATGATGACGATTCTAATGATAATGATCATGATGATGATTATGAATAAAATAATAAGAAAATAAGGTAACAAAAATTCACACTAACGGCAAAAAATAAGAGTTTTGAAATTTCTAACCACGAAAACAATTATAGAATAACTGGAATCGTGTAAATGTATCTGTGAAAGACTGGACCAGCGGTTCTGAAACTGTGATCAGCGGACCCCCAGGGGTCCTGGAGAACGCTCATGGGGATAGTGCCCAATTTAAAAAAAAAAGCTATAAAAAAAAAACTCCCCTAGCCATTGCACAAGACTTCTGATGCAGAACGCACTGGGGGCCCCCGAACAACCTCTGAGTGGATTAGGAGGTCCGTAGTACGATCAAGAGATTGAGAACCACCCAGACAAATGGCTAGTAAGCACCGACGATGTTTTAGCAATTCACAGCACTCATTTCTCCTGTCTTTCTATATTTTGTTTAGTTCACTGACTATAGTAAATTGAGTATAATATTGAGTAAAGCCCCCTTTCGACGTCAATTCTTTAACCAAAATGGAGAATTTTTTTCTACTTGCAATGATTACTGCATTTTCTATACAACACTTCTCCCTCGGTGTTCTCAAAATTTTGACCAAATTTATGGCCAGACTGATGCTCTTTTCAGCAAGCCTGGTTGAACTATGACTCACTTTTTTCATATTGCTTGAGGTGAAAGCGGGTATCAGGAGACTTCGCATGTCCTTCCATCGCTCTCCGTCCACACATTCATAAGGCTGAGTTTGCTCAGATGGAGCTCCGTGAAAATCGTAGATATCACCTGCACGCACCAACTCCTCGCTAAGTTAGGTGAACTTTATTATGTACCTTAATATGGTATTGTTACGTCCCACCATAGAGGCACATTTGTCCCCAAAAACAACAAGGATGAAGTTTCGTTCAATGCACGCGCGTTATAAGGTGAAAGCCGTATACGGAGCGCAAGTTCGTAAGCTTTTTTGCAGTGCTTGTAATGAAGTCAGAACGCCCAGCTCTAATTGGCTCTGATTGGCAGGATAGTGGGTAGAAGACCTCAAGGAAGCTGCTTGCTTTGATGTCCACCAACTATTCTTCCATCAGAGCCAATCAGAGCTCGGCGTTTTACGTCACCACAACTCCCCGACAAAACAAAATAAAACGAATTTGCGCTTCGCGTAGTGAAATAAAGTGAGTTTTGCTAACGCCAACTGTTATGCAAGACCTACGCATTACGTCATTGATGGTGGTAGAGTTCCTGTGTAAGCTTCCTGCGAGAGCCAGAGTTGCGCGTCCGTTTTCCACTTGCCGCCGCGCCACTTTTCGCACGAAGTCCGATCACGTTAGGAGTGAAATCCAAGTGTCGTGCAGGGAAAGCCACCAATAAGGCCGCTTCAGCGTCGTTGCACGCGCGTTCCCCTACTTCTGGCTTCCTCGTTCTTTCCTGTTTTCCAAGAGAGGAGGAGAAGGAGCGCGCCTCGGCGAATTCAGTCACCTGATGAGCAGAATCCCGGGCCGTGCAGGAAAGCCGGCGCTAAGTGGATGAACTCGCAACTCTGGCTCCCGTAGGAGCCTATGCAAAAACTCTGGTTAGTGGTAGAGTTACCGCATACAGTTACCTATGGTAGCAGAGTTGCGCATTCAGCCCCGGCGGGTGGCCGCAGCGCCGGCTTTCCTGCAAGACCCTGGATGCTTCGCTCGTCATGCGACAGAATTCGGCGAATAGCGGCATCCCGCATGCCGCCGCGTAGGGAAACAGGAAAGGAAGAGAAGGGGGCGGAAGCTGGGTAGTGTACGGCGGGGCGCGTGCAAAGTCGGCGGAGTGACGAAGCGCTGGTTTTCCTGTGCGACGCTGGATGCTTCCCTCCTCACGTGATTAATCTCGGCGAATAGCGGCGTGGAGGCTCGGGGAGAACAATTGAGCAACTTGCTCCCCGTTCGGGGGAAGCTTATCGAGGAACTCTGGTTACTCGATGCAAAGACTCGCTCCAAACGTCGACACGCCCAAGCTCGACGAGGCACGCCGGAGAGAGACAGACGCGTTCGTCTTGGCGTCCCAACGTTCCAGCGTCGCGCTTCTCGTGAGACGCTGCAAGAGGCTCTGGCGGCGATGCTGACGCAAGCTGCAGGGTGCGCTGCGTTGATTTAATGTGATGACGTTTGGAAAGGCGCACGCCTTGTCCTCTGGTTGGTGTGCGGAGAGCAACCTCGTCTGCTACATTTGCAGGGGTCGTGGTGACGTCAGATCGCCGAGTTCTGATTGGCTCCTATTAAAGCATCATGGGTGGACCTCAAAGCAAGCTGCCTTGAAGTCTGCCCAATATCCTTCAATCAGAGCCAATCAAGGCTCGGCGTTCTGACGTCTACCCTCTGCCTCCCGAAAAAGAACCAGACGAATTTATGTTCCGCATTAGCCCCATTTCAAGATATGAAAGCACAAAATTGAGAGACTCGTAAAAACATGTTTAAATATGTAAACGCATAATTAAGCCAATATTTATGCAATGAACATTGTGACTCACCCCTCTTCCGTGGAAGTTGCCAAAATCCTTGATGTGAACCTTCTTGATCAAGTCCAGGTCTTTGACGAGCAACATGGGTCTAGGTCCATTGTAAAACCTACAGGGGATTTTGATGGCATAGGAACCAAAACAAGTGCCTTACACTGCCTAAACTCTTATCTTTATTTGCCAATCTTGATGATCTTCAATGTTATTCGCGTTTTATTGAGGATCCCTACAGAACGAGACTTCATGTTCGTTTTTTTCTCCTTCATGAAGGAATTAAATAATTTATTTCTAACAAACAGGCTAATCTGCAAAAATTATCGCTTACCCGACAACGTCTCTGTACTTCTCAGTCAGTCTTCAAACGATTGGACTGCGCTCTGAAGCTAATGTGGCATGAAAATACAAATAAGTGCTCGACTGATCAAGCAAAAAGACACAGTAAGCGACATTTGCGTGAATCCCTCTCCATAGACCACTCAGAGAGCCAAATATTGTAGAATACAAAGAAAGAAGAAAACATTACAAGACAAGAAAAACATCTAAAAAAAAGTTTGCGTTCTTACATGATTATCTGATAGTTCATACATTCACCCCATGCTCGCAGTTACAACGCAGGTTGGATTTTGAGACCGCAATAATTTTTTTGACCTCGTCAACCTCCTAAGATCACAATGGATGGCACAAAGAGTGTTCTGCCCGGAAACAGATACGCAAGAATCCCTCTGAGTGTATTACCACTAGACTTCTGATTCAAGCAGTTGTCACCCGATACCAGGAAAACATATCAAGCTGTAATAAAAGAATATAACAAGCACCCAAGACGATTTTCTCTTATGTAAGTTTCTGAAGCCTAAGTTAATTCAACTTACTTTCTCAATGAGCTCAGGTAGGTTTCCGGAGAACAAATTTGGCGTAGGTCCAGGAATTCCAATTTCCTTGATCAGTGAAAATCGCTTCCATCTCCACCTGTACAAAGATCATTTTTGTTTTTTACGCTACGACAGACTTTACAGAGGGTCTTTGGGGAAAAACATTTTAGCACTTGCGCAACCCGTAAGGTGAAACACAGCGACAGCCGAAGTTTGACGTCGAAGCACGCTAAGGTGTCGTTTCGGAGTAGATGGAGTAAATTAACGGTAAAGGTGTGAGCACGCACCGCAGAGTCCGCACAGGTGTTTCGTGTTAAACCGAGGAACACACCGAACGAAAATTTCATAGCGTCTTGGAACTAATGAGCGTGTATTAAGTAGAGAGCATTTGAGCTGTCTGCGTAAGAGGGGAGCGTGTTTTCGTACGTTACTTCGGTGCAAATAGTCACACGTGCTAAACAAAAAGCGCCGAATAAACAGGGACAAGAAGAAAAAACAAAGTGCACTCTCAAATGAAGGTTTATTGAAACACACACAATTCATACCATATTTCTGGCTATTCGTTTAGAAAATAAAATTCTGTATATGTCGGGTGGATTGACGGGGCACTGACGCACTCTCTTTCTGAAGGCATATTGTATAATTCTAAGGCCGTTTCATCTGCGGATCTCCCGAAAATTGTTGTTTCTGCTAATTCTGGGTCACATGGGCACCTGTCCTAGTACACAGCAAGATTGCCCGGCGGGGACTATTTTACTGACCATGCATGCGGTCTTGCTTGCTTGTTATCCTGTTATTAGCGGCCCGTGGTATGTTTCGACGAAGTGCCGGAAATGGAACTTCGTTTCCAATCTATAACTGGAAGAGACTACCGGCTGTTCTAATTTATAATTCTTTAAAGAAAAAGGAACATTTAAAAGTGTCGCTTTTATAACTTTAAGGTTTAGTTATTTTTCTCTGTAAATGACTAGTAGACCTAGGGCCAAAAACTGTTAGTGTAATTATCTTTGCATATACGAAGCACGTAAATAACGCTGAGGAAGAGAAATTTACGACGATTTATTTTCCAGTAACGTTTAGACGTGGGCAAGTCGGTGGTGCATAGTCACCACATAACAAAACAGCGCAAAAAAAAACAAAAGGACAAGTAGAAGAAGGTACACAGGCACAGCGCTGACTTCCGGCTTGCTTTCTTTCTCTTCTTCTCAAAAACACATCAACGCAAGAAGACAAAGAAAGTAAAGAGAAGAATCCCGCATGCGGGACATCTTCACAACCATGTCCCATCCAAAATATTTCTAACAGAAATTACAATAAAAAGACAAATAAGGAAGGGATTTAAAAAGTTGAAAAAATATATACCTGTGCATCGTTCCACCCCATGTCCGAGCGAAGCCATAACTACAACGCAAACCCCAATGCTCTGTGCGTCCCTGTCTCGTACGTGGCCTCCTGGGCCCGTTTGCTCGAATCGCTAACCGCGGTTAAAGTTGGCCGCAGTACCTAGGAGAGGAATTTTGAAATCACGCAACTGGCTCGGTAGGGATGCGGGGAAACATGGCGGTGCCCCGGTGAGTGGAGCGCCGCTCGCTTTGGAACTAATATGTCGTTGTAGCGGCAATATCGGGCGCGTTAGTCAGCAATAAATGGTGCAGGAGGCTTTCGCTTGCCTTACCTCACTTAGATTGCAAAGCGCAGAGCAATGACCTCGCCGCATTTTTTAGATAGTCTTTCGATTCTGGCCATGTCTAAGCCTAAATGAACGCGATAATTGTCGGCATGGTAACGTCTTTGGAAAGACGTTACCATGCCGTGCACGGCAAAATTTGTTGTAGGCTTTTGCTTTACAATACTGAGCTACTGCAGACGCCAGCACGCGCAGCGCGTTTAACTACACTCGTAGCATGCACCTCGGTGCTTGGGAAATTTAGAAAAGTTCTATTGGGACGCTGTCTGCTTTTGTGTGCTATCAATACCCGGCCGATTGAGTCAAGGCAATCCACTTTCCAAAGACGTTGCCATGCCGACGGTTATCGCGTTCATTTAGGCTTAAGAATGGCCACAATCGAACGACTATCTGAAAAATGCGGCGAGGTCATTGCTCATGCTTTGCGGTTTAAGTGAGGTAAGGCAAAGCGAAAGCCTCCTGCACCATTCGTTGCTGACTAACGCTCCCGATATTGCAGCTACAACGACACATTACTTCCAATGCGAGCGTCGCTCACTCACCGGGGCACCGCCATGTTTCCCCGCATCCCTACCAAACCAGTCAGGTGATTTCAAAATCCCTCTTCTAGGTACTGCGGCTAACTTTAGCCGCGGTTAGCGCTTCGAGCAAACGGGCCCTGGAGTGTAGGCACCGTTTTAGGCTGCATGTGCGCGCTTGTTCCAATGGGAACGCATCCACAGAAGCTGAAACGAAGCCTTCAACAAACGTGCCCAAGCTACGAGCAAACTCGAACTCTTCCCTGGATAGCGTAATTGGCTCTGAACTGACAGAGATTGGGACTGTGCAGCCAAATGTAAAATGCTTCATGACTTTCCCTGGCCATTTCTTGTGAATGTCTAGCCAAACTTTCAATGTCACCTAACCAACGTGAATAGCCAGAGCTATCGCAATGAACAGCTAGGTGACCCGAAGGTGAATATCTCAAAGACAGAGAATACGCCCAAGCTCTAACATTAATACGTCTACCCGTCTGCCAAATATACCCTATACCATAAGAAAGGGTATTTTATAAACGACCCCTACAGCACATGCTCCATAATTGAAACGATGTTTTATCCTACACCTACACTTTGACGTCCTGCTCTCTTGATCGAAGCACCCAAACGAGAGAATTTGGAATGCGTTGAAAAGTTTTGAAGTACGCCAAGATATCACAAGTCCCTAAAGTATTTTCAGCGCCTTCAACGTTATCTCGTTTGTGTGCTTCCATTGAGAAAGCAGACTTCAACGTGTAGGGTGTGGGATGAAGCATCATTTCAAATATGTTGCATGTGCTGTCGGGGTCGTTTATAAAATACCGCTTTCCTGTGGTAAAGTGCATATTGGGCAGACGGGTAGATGTAATAATCTTACAGCTCGGGAACATTCTTTGTCTTTTACGTTTTCACCGTCGGGTCACCTAGCCGTTCATTCCGATACATGTGACTGTTCACCTCGGTTTGGTGGCATTGAAAGTTTGGCGAGGCGTTCACAAAAACTGGCTAGGAATATTCATAAAGTATTTTACGTTCGGTTACCCGGTGCCGATCTCTGTGTCAGTTTCCAGTCAATTACGCTATCCAGTGAAGAGTTCGAGCGTGTTCGTAGTTTTGGCACGTTTGCCTAATGCTTCGTTTCAGTTCCCGTGGGAGCGATTCCACGGGTACAAGCGCGAACATGCAGCCTGAAACGGTGCACACACTACGCGAGGCCAGGTACGAGACAGGGGCGCACGAGCATTGGGGTTCGCGCTGTAGTTTTGGCTTCGCTCAGACCTGAGGTGGAACGATGTATAGTGATATATTTTTCCACTTTTTAAGTTCCTTTTTTATTTGTTTTTTAATGGCACTTTCTGTTCGAAATTTTTTTGGATGGCACATGAGAGTGGAGATGTCACATGTGGGATCCTTCTCTTTCTTTTCTTTGTCATCTTGTGTTGATTCGTTTTAAGAAGACCAAAAAGAGAGTAAGTCGTGAGTCAGCGCTGTGTCTGTGTCCCCTCTTCTACCTGTTCTTTTGTGCTGTTTTTTCCTTACGCGGGTTAAATTATGTGTTTACGATTTTTTCTCCTTTTCTCCTGTGAAATTGCGAGGCCCCTACACTTTTACAATTAACCTGGGGACCTAACGCAAAATGAGTGTACACGTACATGAATGAGCAGTGGTTTCGTTTGAGCGGAAAATAATCGACAGTATAAAACTATTACTTATGGCGCATGTGCCGCTCGAGGCATGGGAGCGGGTGCTCGCTGCTGCGGGATGTTCGCCTCCCGCTTCCCGGAGCGTTTCAGGCCGCATGCGGCCCGCGGGCCCCGTGTTCGAGAGCCCTGGCCTAGTTAGAGAAAAAATTATTTGCTCGGGAATTTTTTCCTGTAGGAGCGTCAAACATATCGCCAATGCTGTGTTCACACTGCGCGCCAGGTGGCTCGTGCTCAGCATTTAAGAATGTTTTATTGGTTTATATTATTTATTTAGTAAAAGAAATAGAAAAATGACCCAGTCATAGTGTGTTGTATTATCAGGAATAAAACGTAATGCAATGATAAAGTGTAAACACGGGCCGGGGGAATAACAAAATTGTGAAGTTCCTTTAAGAGCTTCTCTACATGGGTCAGTACTAATGTGTGTTTTTGTTACTTTTATCGAGCTTACCACCTGCGTTCCGCAGCCCGTACACCGTTTTGCACGGTAAACAATAAAGGAAAGTATGGTGACGTGTCTTTCCACCTACTTCATATTAATTTTCAATATCTAGCTTCTATTGGTACCAGTAGATGTAAAAAGATAAATTTTATCAACTATCGTATTGCAGGGTTGGTACTATAAATTCTGCCAACGGTTTTAATATTTCTCCGAACCAGCATAGCAAAATTAAGACTTTTTGAAAAAAAAATCTTCAATATATTTTTAACAATGATTTCTCGTAAGGACAGTAACTAGTTGCCATAATATTGGCAAACAAAGAGACTGTCATTGAAATTATGAGGACTAGTTTTCTTTTATTATTATTGCGCATTATAACCCATGCCCATTAAAAAGAAAGATAGCAAGCGAAAGTTATAGCAACAATTCGATAACCGTTTACATTGGCAAAACTCGAGTAACACAAAACAAGAGGGTCCTGCCGAATTCCTGTGAAACCATGTTCTTCAGCACACACAGTTTGTTTCATTACTATAATAACTTGTTGCAATCGACATGGAGTAGTTTGACTTCAATGACGCCGTTTCGATCAGAAAGTGTATTTCTAATTGCAATATTATAATAAACATTTATATATTCAGCGTCTTTCTGTTTTTGCTTTCATTTTTGCATTTTTGGAACTCCGAGATCGTTGGTAAGTTGCCGAAGGCGCATCACTGGGAAACATTTATAACCTACTTGTGCCAAAGGCAAAGCGTTGTACTCACAAATAGAACCAGGTGATGATGAAAACGATTAACGATGTACATACAAGGGCCAACGTGTCAACCGAACCCTCGATGAAAAATCGATCCCGATTATATGGTGGATTCTTCAAACAAAGAAAGGCACGAAAAAGGCCGGTCAACGAAAATGTCTGTTTTTATATGTTCATCTTAAAGCGCCATTTCATTTTAAAAATCACTGTAATTCAGGAGGCTATTACATCTTCTTATGCAGTTTCTCGAAATGTGCCGCAAAGTAAGGATTGATTTACAGATAGCTAAAAATTAAACAAAAGTAAAATAAACCATGATGAACGTCGGATTTCGGAGAGTTGGTGATTTATCAAAGATCCCTAATACGATTTAAAAAACAATAAGAAATCGCCCGCCAAAAAAATTTATCCAAATTTTATCATTTTTAAAAACTCGGAACCCTACCAATTTTGTAGCTCTAGTCACACTTACAGCTGAAGACACGCAGGGCGCTGCTAATTATGTTCATGCGTTTTTATCTTCAGAATTCGTCATTTAGCAATTGTATCACCTAATGCCGCAATCTGATTGGCTGCGGAGCGATAAGAGGACGCTCGAAACTCGCCGCGCCCTCCGTTTCTTAAGTTGTCAGCGACTATGCGGAGAGCAAGTTTGTCTGCTTCTCTTGCAGGGGTTGGGGTGACGTCAGAGAGACGCCGAGCTCCGATTGGCTTTGAATGAAGGGTAGCCGGTAGACCTCAAAGTAAGCTGCCTTGATGTCGGACCACTATCCTTCAATCAGAGCCAATCAGGACTCGGCGTTCTGACATCACCACGACCAATGCACACACAAAAAAAGCAGACGAACTTTGCGCTTCGCATAGCCGGCGCTCAAAAACGACTAATATGGATAGAAAGAGAACATTTTGCTCCAAGTTTAGTAAGTTTACTTACCGTGCGTGGCAAATTGACCGCAACAACACGGAGTCGACTGAACGGCACTTGTGCCATAAACTGAACTGCCTAGTGAACAACGAGGATGTTTAAAAAGCACCGTATACCTCGGTAAAATGAAGCGGCGCGAAAGCGGAAAATCTTTGATTAATTTATAGCTTCGCTTTGAACGTCTGCTTTATCTCGCTGGCACGATTTGAGCCATGAACACATGTTGTATGAACTAGATGTCATTAAAAAAAAACGATGTTCGCTTGCCTTGTGAACTTATAAATTACACTTTTGAGACATTACAAGGCATTTTCGTGTAATTATCTTAGAAGTAATATCCTTTACGCCCTATATTTTTATAAAGAGAAATAAAGGTACTACGGACTTTTGTAGAGCATGTTTAAACGTGTTTACTGTTATTTTAAAGACGTTTGTTTATTTAGTTCGTATGAATCTGCAAGATACATTCCTCTTTTCTCTTTGCATGTTTTCTTTCTTTTCAACAATCGTGTGTACTTACTGTAAACTATGGGGGTGGTGGCGATAAGGGCCTTGATCAGGCAGGAATGTATTTTGTTTTTATCCCCCTACCGGGCTTGACCCCTGAAGATTCAACAGTGCTTACATTCAAATCAATTGAATTCGCGTAGAAACTGGTACTGCTTGGGAGTGCTTTTAGCACTCTAGCGACATGTAACAGGTAATTCTTCCGTACATGTTTGTTTTATCTATTTCACTACAGTTTCCGCGTTTAGTTATGGCTGGATGAGCCGCGCTTAAACCAGCAATATGTTTTGATTTTTGCTGTAAAGCTGAAGGTAAGCAGTTTGATGACGAAAATCAAATGCACGTTTGCTGAGTCGGAACCATAGGAGAAAGAAACGCAAACCTGCCTGAAAAGAGATATGAAACTGCGCCTGAAGCAATTGAAGTGAGCGGCAGCGAGCGAGGGCTAGATGAAGTTTGAGGCAAATACGTTACTAGGGGAGCATATTCTACTCCGCTCGTTTGCCTTAGACTAGGGAGGCTCTAGTTAAAGTGAGCATAACTCGTAGATCGGGGAACACGGGATATGGACGCCATGTAATTGCTAAATTTTGCTGGGAGTCTGCGGAGGAAAGGGCCCTTTTATTTCCTAACTCAGGTCAAAAGAACCCATTAATGTGCTTGAATAATTTACGCAAGGTATAAATGATTACTTTTCTATAGCCACCAGTTTTGTTCCAGTAGGTTAAGTATTTGTTTAAAGAGAAAAATGGTAAATTCCGCCATCTGAGACGTTGCTGCTTCTCTGGCAACCCTGCTTTCTCCTCTCGACGTTTGCGATACCCGGAACGAGAAGGAAGCGAGAAATGCTACTCCAGGGCGTTCGTTGCTTGCAATGGGAGGCGGGAGGAGGAAAGCCGCATGGGGCAACAGAGTTGCAACAGAGCGGGCGTCTGTTCTCGTGCAGGCAACATTGGCACATTACCTTTCCCCATCCTCTCCCTCAGGCGCCGCCATTAAATTGCAAACGCTCTCCAGGATTTGAAATGCGACCACCCTAACTAGAGCGTTCTTACTTTAGACAGCTCGCCTATAGCCCCAAATGTCCCCTAGCGGTCTAGGCGGCCGACGTCCGAGAGAACGCATGCGCATCAATCTCTCCATGCCGTCAAGTTTTCACGCTGCGCCGAGGAGAGGACTGCCACCGGTTCACCGATAGACCGGATCCGCCGAGACAGCAAAGACGGCCATCTCCAGGAGTTTCCACGACGATAAATGCTGGCAGTCAACCCTCCCAATTCCAGGGGGAAAACCTCGATGCAGCACGCGTCCACCCCGTCTCTACTTCGCAAATCCTGTCGGACGTCAAGGCCATTGCATTTTCGCGGAATACGATGTATCCCTTAGTGATGTATTTGGTTGCTGTCAAAGCCTGGCTCGCCGTGAACTCCGCGACCAGGTGACCCGACACATCTGGTGGTGTTGGCCTGGCTGAATAGACCCTTTACGAAAGTCAGCGCCTCAAGTGTCGGTTGCGCGAACTTGACAAAATCTGCCATTACTGCGTCGTCAAGCATCGAGGGGATTGAACTGGTTGAACCTGAACTGCCTGAACCATTCCACTGTGTTAGGCAGTGGTGATAGCCACTGCCGAAAAACCAAGACTCACAAGGTGAGTCTTGTTTTTTCTTTTCTTTTTCACGTTAAAAACACCAGTATTCGAAGAACTCGGGTCATGCAGATCTGCGCGGTGTGAGCGACGGTCACATTTGGCCTGTCCGCTGCTGCCTCAACTCTTTTCGAAGCCTCGAGCGCGTGTTCACCGTTTCGGAGTGTAAACTTAGCACAAATAAAAATAATCTATAGAGGAAAACCCCTGTCCACGCGACATCGTTTCGAAATGCGTTTGAACTGCACGTGTAATCGTGCGATGGATTTCGTAGCTGCGAGTGACTCCTGACGAGTATTCAGAGTTAATATCTGACAACGTTGCGTTGTGGTGTCCGATCATAAGTTGTGTGAAGTTTCCTAGTGGGCACGTAGCTTCGGATAACACTTCGTCCGCACAACCACTCCCGCAAAAAACAAAAGAAGAAAATAACGAACGCAAGGAGTGCTTGCACGCCACGACATTGCACGGAATTCGATAGGACATTGTTTTACGTTCACGACATCGGCATTACATGGTTGCTCTTGCTAGCACGGAGAGGTATACTTCGTCTCATGCCTGTATCGGGAGTTCGTGCTACAACTTCTAACCGTATCTTCAAGCGCGCGCCCGGGGCGGTATCGGGCCTCCGAGAACGATTTGCTTTCCTCGACCCCGCAACGTTTAGCTAGAGCTGCTCTTCAAGTGCTATGACCACATTACCTCGTAACTTTGTCCGTGAGCAACTCACCCCATCACAACCGCAAAAGGCACAGCATGCCATAAAATACATCACACAGCATATTTGTCTGCCACAACATAAAGTGTGGAATGAATGCATGAACGATACATGTGGTGTTGACAATAACACTGGAGAGTAAAACAGACGTGCACATGGAATGCATCGGAGAGTTGACTTTATTAAGGTCGTTTCAAGAGCTTGTAACAAAACAAATAGGGACAGAGAGACACACCTGAGTCTTGACAGAAGGCTGTTTAAAAACAACCAGTAGACCAGCCCAACGGAAACAAATTTCTATTCCAAAGTTCCATCTGCATCGTTTAAGTTATACAACCACATTTTTTTCTAACCGCAATATTTCTACTCCCAGGCTCCTTACTTTGGCTTCCCTCAGGCTCCTAAAGCAGCTTGCCTTGATGAGCAGTCCGGTGGTCGATCTGAAATAAATTTCCGTTCTTGTTTACATATGTTTACTTCATAGATTGTACAGTGAACAAACACACTCATGTGTTCACCCTATATTGTTTTTCTAATAAGTAAGAGGCATAATCTTAGCAGTGCTCACTATGTGTGAGAAAAGACGCGTCATATATGCGATTATTCGTTTACTAAACGCCGGAAGCTTCTACTACGCCGAAAGATATGACTGGTTTGTCGTAACTTTCGAGCTTAGCACAATCGTGCTGATAGTGGACATAGTGCACGCTCGCGGGTACCACACACATCAAAACGTGAAACTTGCCAAGCACAGAAATCTATACGATTAAAAACAAACGCCTTTGCTTAAAAACAAAAACAAAAACTACGAAGCACGGCGTACAGAGGCGAAGTTCACCGGCACGACGCAAGAGCGATTCTGTTTACCCCTCACCCCCGCCTCGTACTCTTTAGTCTTTACGCCACTGAGCTTCGCAACATTATCTCAAGCTGTGAGAAGTCAACGAGCAGGAAAATATTGCATTTCAGTTCATCATGCAAAAGAAGCCGAAGATGGGCGAGTATAAATAGGCCTTTTTTGGGGTGTCCTGTGCACGGCGCAGCGGCAGACGGCACAAGTCCGCCTGCACGTAAAAGACACGTCCACGGCGTGATGCGCGCGCTTGTGGCTTTGGGTTGGCTCACGCTTAGGTCGGAACGGGCGACAAGAAAAAACAGGGCTTACCTCAACACTTGAACCGACGCCGGATCAACGTAGGCCTCGGTGATGAACTTGTTGCTTCGAGCAACCTGGCGGCTCAAAGCGAGTGTCGAGGCGCTGTACGCCTCTATCTTACATTTGTCAGCTACGCGGAACTGCGGTGAGGTCAGTGCTCCACGGGGAAGGCAAAGTCCCTCGTCCCTGAGGACCTCGGCCAAAAGTACCGGGAGTACTGCCACAAGCACTCGCCATCGTTCGCTTCCGAAACGACGACGCAGTAATGGCGGCGGTTTCGGTATCTCATAACTGCTTGACTGACTTTCGTAAAGGGTCTATTGATTGTCTCGGGCACACATTTGAACTCTCTTCTTATGCTCACCGTCCCCCCCCCCCCCCACCCCGCCCCCCACTCCAAAACGAGTGCCATGTTTTGAAAGCTTTTTTTTTCTTTTTAATAAAAAATAATTGGCACATTGCCTTACGCTCAATTAACAACCAAGTGTAACGCCATCCGTCCGAACCAGATGCCAAATTTTCATAACTAACCGTTACTTAATCTCAAAAGGAGTCATCTTTTTATAATATTGATGGGTGAATGGGGCTCGTTTTTGTCAGCTTTTGTCATTTGTGCATTGAAGGGCCCTGTCGGCCGACATTTTCCCTTTGAACATTTCAGAAGATCCTTAATAACTTGAGAATAAGATATAAGAGCTGGTCCTGAAACTTTCTTATTCTGGTGCGAACCGCTTGCGCTACATTTCTTTTTATTTAACGTTACAACCCCGCCCCCCCCCCCCCTCCAAAAAAAAAAAAAAAATCACGGACAGAGGCACATTAAACATAACAGAACCGCTGAGCGCTGACTCCATCTCTTGGCTTGCATTGGTTATCTTTGTATTCTACTTACAATAAAGAACTATTTTACTATGCGCTTAAAACAAGATGCCAATCTAAAATTCAAAAATTGAGCAATTATAAACGTTTCTTAAAAACTAATAAATTAAAAAAACTAAAAATAAAAAATTAGAAATTAAAAATAACAAATGAAAATCCAATTTTCAAAATGAAAAAATACGTAAGAATTCTCACTGTTTCCGCCTGAGAGAGCCTTTTGGTCAAACATTCATATTCTCTTTCTGTAAGAGTTATAGACGGGCTGCTGACACACCTGTCATTCCGTCTTTCAATGCTTGCTGCTTCTATAATTTCCCTGGTGAGTTGGTTGGGAGTCTTGCCTAGCACCGTACACTTCTTTAAAAGCGCCGAACACCCGCAGTCGCTACAGCAGTGGCGTCACAAGGGGGGGGGGGGGGCGGACCGCCCCTGGTGCAGGGCTCAGGGGGGTGTCGCGGCGGGGCACGAGAGGGGGGAGGGGGAGAGTCGCGGTGGGCCACGCGAGAGCAGGCTGGGGGGGGGGTGTCGCGGCGGGCTACCGCCCCGGGTGTCGCTGACCCTCGTGACGCCGCTGGCGAGAGCCAAATGCAGGACGCCGGCGTTCCGCTTTCTAACGCATTCGACGAATGCAGCGGAGATAAAGGCAGCTGGCTCTGGGTCTATCCACTAATCGTTCCAACCAGAGCTTGGCGTTCTGACGTCGCCCCCCCCCCCCCCCCCCCACTGCTGTCGTTCTTTCCCGTAGTTTCACGGCGCATACATTTCTTTCGAAAAAGTCTTGAATCCTCCACAGTGACGAACTCAAAATACACCGTCAAGGTTGCAACTCAAGCCCTCGCCTTGTTATACGAAATCTCGTCGACCTAATGCTCTACTGTTTTTTCTGAGAATCGGCATGTGAATATTGAAAGGCGTGTGGTGATTTAGATGAAAGGGCAAATTGACTCACCATTCCTGAGACATCGAGTCGTGCCTCTGGTCAGAAAAGCTAGGGAATGGCACGATAGCAGTACTCTATACTGATAAAGCCTGCAGAATCGCAGCTTCTTCCACGTTTTGGTGCCGCTGCGTCTGCTTCACGTAACTGCCGACACAGGCGCCATTCCATAGAGATGCTTACAGTGCTTGTAAGCTTCACACTGCTACTTTGTCTATGACCAATGCGCGATATTTCTTGTGCGAATGGTCGATCATAGTGTTGTTCTCTTAAAATATGAAAGGGCTTCTATAATAACTATATAAGAGGTAAAATACGGTGCCTGACAATATTTTTTAGAAATAAATATTAAACAATAATAATGTCGTGTTTGGGATAACAGTGCCACGCAGTGGCGCCAATGTATGTAAATTTGCTAGAAACAAACAGAATATTCCGAGTAAATGGACTTTGTAGCCGGTAGTGTGAAGCCATTACAAATAGTAGAAAAAAATTTTGATAAAAATTCAGATTTCTCAAAATGGTCAACCAATTAAGTTCCATATAGAAGTTTATCTTGCTGCGGCAAGGCTCCAGGCAAGAACCTGAAGGTTATAAAACAGTGATGGCGCAGGCGAGATGTTGTTAATTTATAATTTCTTAAACCGCGTGAGACTCGGTGTAAACCGAGCAGTATCGAAATTGGTAGAGAGAGTAAAAGAACGTCAAAAGATGTTGCTCCCAGTCATTATTTTGTTTTTAATTTAACTTGGACTCTTCTAGTTCGCTACTCAACCTCAGCATGTTTAGCAATAGTTGAATTATTAGGTACATTGGAATTGATAAGACTAGATCTTTATACGGACATCACCACCACGACTGAATCCTGGTGGTTGGGAAAACGCTAGCTGTGCCGGGGCACACATTCAGATATAATCGACGTACTGTGCCAGCCGTTAGGCACACATCAGTACCTCCACGTGCGGGTGAGAGAGAGCGAAGGTCAGCACTGGGAGCTTGTCGAGGAGAACCGAAAGTAGTCATGCAAGGGGACATGAGATGGTCTAGCTTTGAATACAGGGAGGCCTTAGTAGAACTGGGTTTCGAGTGAAGCCGAAGCAGGGTACAGGAACACGATTGAACGTCAGGCTTATTCTAAAGTTTACCGAAAATGCCTATTGGATACAGGTGAGCAGAAGCGGTGACTGAATCTGAGACCTAGCGTTTCATGGGTATAAGCTTAGGTGACCTTTTATCGTTACTGGTGTCGCTTGGGCCTTGTGAAACGACAGCCCCGGCATCTTTTTTGCGAGCCTTCGCTGCACCCAGGTAAACAACAGTCCGGCGTGATGCCAATATACCAATCTTACTACGTTTTCGCCGCATGCGTGACGCCGCCATAACTTTAGTTCACAGGAGGCAGAAGGTTGGGCACGAGAGGGCTCGTGCCTCTCGTGCTTTACACACTGAACCTCGCACTACTTTCTTTCTGTGTGGTGCTGATGAACAATTTAGCCAGTGCAGTACAACCGCTAGTCTGGGGTTTTTAACGTGCACCACGCAGACAGCACGCCGGTACGATGCTCATCTATACTTCGTTTAAGCTTGGGTCCAGACGCAGCCGATGCTACGAGCGCGAGCGTGTGGCCCTGAACAGTGCTTGCATTGCACGAGCGCGCGTGCTTAGCAGGGACGCTGAAAGCCCGGAGCTCCCGCTTGTAGCATCGCCTGCGTCTAGACCCAAACTGAAACGAAGTATAGATCGAAACTTGCAGGGGCGGGGATTGAACCCAGGATCGCTGGGTTCTGCAGCGCGTGCTTCCGCTCCACGTGCTCCGAGCTGGTGTGGGCTCACCCTCACCTAAAGCCCCTCGATATGCAGGCTCACCGACTCGGCCGCCGATATTTCTTTTTTCTTTATTGCATGGACTGATAAACTACTCTAGTGCCACTAAATAAGCTACGCTTCAGAGTAACGACACTTGGCCATATTGTGGCTTAAAATCATGGTTGCCAATTATCTGAAGCTTTATTTGAAATCACAGGAAACGCTTTTCCGTCCTCCACAAATGGTGAAACAGTCCGCGACAGAGAAAAGCAACATTACATACGCTTCCTAACACCGAATCTGATGCTGAGGAAGTCTCACTTTTGAATTATGACGATCTGCAGTTGCGTCTGCTCTGCACAAGCCCCAACATGGCGGCGCCCACAACAATGTCGGGGAACGGAGTGCCGATACTCTAAGCGCAGCTCATCTAGTGGCTCTAAACTACTCCATGGAGGATTACTCACACTGCCATTGTGACGCGGCACACTAAACAAAGAACGAGAGAGATTACGGAGGCTTTTGTCATGCCTCCGTGTATTTTTAGCATTTTGGGAATCCCGAAAATCACCAAAACGGACAATGGAGCTCCATTCCTGAGCCAGATCACAAACCTTTAAGGCCACGGTACCGCTGAATGTGGCAGTTTAGGTACTTTTTGGCAGGTCATTACTCATCTCCTTTTAAATACTGTTTTGTGGGATTGATGTCATTCGAAAGGCAATGCAATCCTCTTTCATTTGATATTATGTATGTATTGGTTTATACTGTTCATACGCATTTCTAGCGTTGCGAATATGATGGCGGGGACCCTCACTTGCTCCGCTGGTTCATGTTTTATGAACGATTCATTAAAGATAACACGGTTCCAATAAAGCAGTTTTGTTAAGATGATGTTGGAGCAGAATGTAACGATATACTTTTTTTGGTATTTGCACTACTTTGTTTTTTTCAGCTCTCCAAATATTGCCCTAAAATTGTCATTTTTCAGCACAAATATGTTTTTAATGACAAGCGCTAGGGCAATTAGATCAGCTAGAGATGTAGTGCTTATAATTAGTAATAAGCAGAAAAAATTTAATGTTGGGTAAAATTTTTTGTTTAGATATTCTTTATCAAACGTAGCACTTTTTTGTGCTTCGAGCCATGGTACTTCAAATGCCGCTGAGTAAATAATTAAACTATGGTAAAATATTTTATAACATGTAGAACTACAATAGTTGCCCAAGAGGTGGACGGTGGCTTTATTTTATTTTCAAAGTCATAACACTCCGGGAGCACTTCAAACTTACCTGTTTTGACGCACATCTTTTTTGACCATCAAACAAATTTATTGGCATCTAATAACATTTATTGTATGGAATAGATATACATTGCGATGTATTAGATTTTACCAATGATCTTGCATGGTTTCTTGATAGTTGTAGAGCTAAGCTAATTTTAAAACAATCAAAAACTGTTTGTGTGTTTTGTTGCACTGCCTGGCGGATGGCGACAAAACTGCTGATTATTAATGTTCAAAAAAATTTCGAGGGCGGCGTTGTCGTCTGTATCATCATCAATCTCTGTGTCGTTTTACCTTCACATTTAGAAAATATATTTGAAGATTTACCATCGATAAATGAATGGTTTAAGTACTGGGTCAGGTTAATAAATCTAAGACAAATAATTACACAAGCGTAGCGTGATATAAAGTGTTCATTGTTCGATATAATTTAAATCAATAAACGATAAAGACGAAGAGGAAAAAGAATACACCCGAGTTCACTTCATGCCTAGAGTCACTAAATGAGCTGCGCTTAGAGTATCAGGAGTATCAGGACTCCGTTCCACAAAATTGTTTTGGGCGCCGCCATTTTGGGTTTTCTGCAGAGCAAACGCAACTGCCGAACGTCATGATCCAAAAGTGCGACTTCCTCTGCATGAGATGTGGTGCTAGGAAGCTGATGCAATATTGCTATGCTCTGTCGCGGGTTGTTTAAACATTCGTGGAGGACGGAAAAGCGTTTCCTGTGATTTTAGATAAGGCTTCAGATAACTGGCAACCATGATTTTAAGCCACAATATGGCCAAGTGTCGTTACTCTGAAGCGTAGCTAATTTACTGGCACTAGCGGGAACAATGAGGAAGAGGCAGGTGTCAAAAGGTAGGGGCTATACTTCGTTTCAGCTTCCGTCCGAGCGCAGCCGAAGGCTGAGGGACGGTTCGCAACTTCGAGAAGAGCGTCCCTACGCACCACAAAGTAGTCCGCAAAAATAATTTGTTTTTTAAATAACTGTTTTGTACGTGAACATTGCACAATATTCCAGATATGTACTGTTGAGAATGATTTGCAACTAAAGGAATTAAATATCTGAAGTTTATGTTTTTATTTTTATATGTAAATGCCTGTGGTTTGGTGAAAACACGTACATCCGCTGGCAACACGGCTGCAGCGCTTGTTTTTTTTTTGTGATTTTGTTTCCGTAATTGCCGAATCATGTGCTTCGCTGCTTTCCTCACCGAGTCAACCGAGTCGCTTCAAAACGTCCTTTCGCAAAGGCACGTTTGGGCGTCAGGCGGGAGAGGTCGTGATAAATGCCTACTTTCAAATTCGGCAGGAGACTCCAGCCGCGTCGTACCGCGAATGCATGCGTTGTAAACAAGAAAAGCGTCCGGGCGACTACAATTCACTGATACGTGACGAAATCAGGGCAACCCTTTACCTGCCGATCACATTGAACGCCGAGAAGCTGGTGGAAAGGACTGCACCTCGAGTCCTGGTATATCCAGACAATACAAGGAAACATCAACGGCCGGGTCATCGGGCATTTATGCAGCCGGTGACTCCCCCCCCCCCCCTTGTTTTGTATATTTAATTTCCTTCCCCTCTTTGCTTAAGAGGCACTGTAAACCTTTCGGTATGGGCGTAACGCCTGATTCACAGTGACCCAACTCTCCAGAGTTAAATAAAGAAACAAACAAACAAACATCTCGAACCTATGCCGAAATGCCGAACAGGTGGAAAGCTCGGACACAGACGCCAGCGGCCAGCCTACGTACTGACATCCCCTGGGACTAAATTTCAGAACGTGAAAGGGCACTTTTTTAAACCTGTAGCAGACGATACCGTTGATACACCCGTAGCAGACGAAATACTTGGCGAGCGCGGGCGGCGCGGACGACCAGCGGCGCAGCGGAGTGATACAAAAGTGCAGGCGAGATCGCGTGACCTATTGTCGGCGTGTGATTGGCACCGGCCACACGTAGCTTTGGCTGCGCTCGGACGGAAGCTGAAACGAAGTATAGTGGAATCCACGGGGCTCACGTCATGGCCCCTCCAGGTATTACAAGCTTCTAGAGCAAAAGCATGAATAGTGTCATTAAATAAGCTACGCTTCAGAGCTGCGACACTTGGCCATATTGTGGCTTAAAATCATGGTTGCCAGTTATTTGAAGCTGTATCTGAAATCACAAGAAACGCTTTTCCGTCCTCCACTTTAAACAGTTTGTGACAAAGCAAAGCAATATTACATGAGCTTCCTGACAGCGAATCTAATGCTGAGGAAGTCGCAATTTTGATACATGACAATCGGCAGTTGCGCCTGCTCTGCACAAGCACCAAAATGGCGGCGCCCACAACACTGTTGGGGAAGAGAGTGCCGATATTCTAAGCGCAGCTCATTTATTGGCCCTACTTCCCTCGAACCTCGTTTCCCCTTACTGAAACTAAATATAAATAATACACCATTATTATAGCTTATTTAGTTTTAACCACCTACACATAATGAGAGGAGGAAGCGGCCGGGTAGTAGAAACGCGCGTTTTATGTGATACTGTTCCTAATCAACGTTAGTTCTAACTCTAGTTCTAACCGTCTCAAAAGAGAAAACGCGAGAGCTTGCGCTGGTTAAAAAAAACAAAAAAAGAAAAAACGGCCCAAAGAAAAGAGGCGGCACGCTGTGTTCTTTGTGATTGTGCGTCTAATTGCAAATTGTTGTGTGTATGTTTATACAGCCGGAAGTTAGTCTGCCTTAGTGGGCGTCTGGTGTTTCAGGTGTAGATGAGCACTTAGCCAGTGCGGTGCAACCGCAAACCTGGGGTCTTTAACGTGCACCACGCAGTAGTGATACACGACCGCACGCCGGTATGATGCTCTTCCACATCGAAACGGGCAGGGGCGGGTGGACCTGCAGCGCTGCTTTCGCTCTACGTGGTCCGAGCTGGTGTGCACTAAACATGCACTCGGCCACCGATCGCCCCCCCCCCCCCCCATTATATAAGTACTTGAAGATCGACGATGAACATCGATCGTCTCGAAGTAATGTAACGTAATAACATTATATAAATAATAAACATATTGAAGCATTGAACGACTCAATTTTTCAATTTTGGATCGTAATATTGCGGTAGCCTATTGTACTTTCTGTTGATGAAGAGCAATTTGAGGTGACGAGGTAATGATTAAATGATGAGGCTCTATAAGGACGACGATATTAGTGGGTGTCGAACCACAACGTACAGTGCCAGACTTGTTTCAAGTATCGTGTACCCAAAGACCTTTCTTCACCCGCAACCGAATATGGTAGAATCAATGAGGATGCTGCTTTACAACTGTACGTGGAACAGGAAAACTGCAATGTGCAGAAGTGCGGCTTTTTCGCTAATATAAAGAACGGATTTCCAGCAGAATTCCCTGATTGACTACTTGGAACAAATGGCCTCGTTGACGTAAAGTATCCCCGTTCCAAAAGATTCTTGAAGCCTACTGAAACCGCAAAGGAGTATGAGGCAAAAAATAAGAAAAAGGAGCCTGGTGTGAATGGTCCAAATCACCACCACAGCCTCTACTACCAAATACAAGGGCAGTTACACAATACACAAAGAGAGTTTTGTGATTTCGTTATAACTTATATGTACACTCAAGGGCATTGATATCCAACGTATTCAGAGGGATGACACCTTCTTGTCAACCATGGAGCCTTTTCTACTCAAGTTTTATATGGAAGGCCCGACTTCCGCTAAAATTCCTCACGTAGACGAGTTGTCCGACCGAATAATCTGCCATTACTCCCAATCTGGGAATCTCTTGATCTTCATTCATGACCATAGTATCATGAGATTGAGGGTGTGGCTCTTCGTCCGCCGAACATTGCTTCGGCGGGTGTTTTTACCGTGTAAGATGAGACCGTCACTTGCTGCTGGAACAAGAACCTGGCGATTCTTCACTGAACTGCTTCTTCCGTAAGCTTCAAGAGGGCTTTCTTTGTTTCGCACACAATCTGTTCTGCTTGCCCGTTAGTTGCATGATGGTATGGTAAACTAATGTGATGCCTGATGCCGTTTTTCTTTTTTTTTTTTTTTTGGGGGGGGGCGTTTTGCTTATTTTATTTGAAACAAGATTTGGCGCGTTATCAGAGAAAAGTGTTTTTGGTAGGGCAGAAGTAGGGAAAAGAGAGCGTAGAACGTCAATGACGCGTTTGTACGGATCGTGGCACGCATCGTGTAAACTTCCAACCACTTAGAGTACGCATCAACCATGACTCCACAGATGTGGATACGTTTCGCCACCCACAGACTGAATAGTGGATCGTTTTCAGTTACAGTTCATGATGGCGCTGGACTCGAGGAAGCATTCGACTTTTTCTATAAAGTTAGCCCAGGTGCCAGCACTTTTGCCGAAAGCGGTAAAGGCTCTGTTATACTCCGACGTAACGCGCGCGAAAGCGAACGCTGGCCGAAGTCGGCTACGTCACGTCAGTCACGGCGCGTGCGTCAAAAATTCGCCCTCATTATACTCCGGCGGCTTTGGCGGCTCCCACGGCGCGCGTCGGTGGGCGGCCGGCGCGGCGCATGCGCAGAATCTGACTACGAGGGCACGTTTCCTGCGAGAGTGCGCCACTTCCGGCTCCTTTTCGTTTCGAATAGCAGACAAAAATTCTCGCGCTTCTTGAGCGCCAAGTTCGAGCGATGGCGTGGACGTACCTTGCACGACGAAAACTCGCGCTTGCACTGTTGTACATTGCCGTCGCTGTGACGCGCTCGCACGCGCGCACGCGTTACGTCAGAGTATAACAGCCTTAAGTGTTCGAAACGTCGACAACGTCGGTAGCCACGTGCTGTGCTTGACACTGGACGCTTACCATTCGCTGAGAAGAAACTTGCTTGTTCGTCTGCCACGAGTCGTCCGATATCAGGTCATCACCGCTACTCCATCTCCCGACAAAACAGGTCGTTATTGTCCGCATGTCAATAGTTAGCAATCACGGGAACTTATAAATTCCCATGCGCTCATATCTTGCCGTCGCTAAACGCCGTTCATTCATAGCGTCTTCGCTGCAAATAAACGTCTTTTTATTTATTCTGATGGTTTTCATCATACTCCTCCTAAGCTGTACTTACAACATTATATGTGTCGGTACTTCCGGAAAATATTGCAACGGCGTTTGTTTTCTGGGAACTATAATGTAACAACCTTTACGAAATCTTCCGGATCCCGCGAAACACAATATTTCGTTATGTCACTTTTCGCGGTCGTCATTATAATGGTGAGGTAAGTGTTGTAAATTGCGAAGCAGTTTACTTGACGTCCGCTTCCATTGGTGTCTTGGAAGATTGAGTCTACTGAGCGTGCATTCCTGCAGAAGAAGTTTTCATTGAAAGAATATTGACACGTCACTCAACAATTGATTCCTTCTTGCAAGATTTATTGCGAAATGCCCGTGACAACCACCGAACCGCATCTCCCTATAGATCCGTTGCTCTCGGGCAGGGGGCGCAGAGCGCATCCGCAAGACGCGACCATGCTAGTGCTGGCTGCACCATCCACGCGGCGCTGTAATGTTCGATTTTGACGATTTTGCTCGTGTCACGCTCGAATGCAAGCATCGGTCAGCATCTGTAGATGCGCAATATCAAAACGTATAAAAAAATAAAAAATAAAGAATTGCGCAGCTCGCGGCCTGAGCGTATACCATTAAATATGCCTCTCAACTTTATTATTTGTATTTCTTTTGTAGGAGTGGAGGCTCGGTAAATCACACTCTACATATTTATTTACAATATTTACACTGTCCTTTTGACTATACTTCGTTTCAGCTTGGGTCCAGACGCAGCCGATGCTACAAGCGCGGGCGTGTGGCGCTTCTGAACAGTGTCCTGCACTAGCACGAGCGCGCGTGCAGCACAGGGACGCTGGAAGGCCGGAGCTCGCGCTTGTAGCCATCGGCTGCGTCTGGACCCAAGCTGAAACGAAGTATAGCTCATCGAGGGACCCTCGCTGAATCCCAGATTCCGTGCAGCTCGTGGTCCAGGCACCTCGTGTCCTTAGCTCGTGCCTGTCCCGTGGAGAGCTTGGCGCCGTTCAAGCGCTGGATCGCTGCCGATAGCTGCCGCTACAGTTTCTTTTATATCTTTCATGAGCCCCTATGTTTCACTCTACGTGATAGCGAAGCTGAAGCTACTTGCAAAAGCACGTCCCCCTGAACGATGCTCGCACTGCACGAGCGCGTGCTTGGCAGGGACATTGAAAGCTCGGAGTTTGCTCTCGTAACCTCTGTTGCGCTGGCAGAGGAAATGGAGTATAAAACAAACTGTAGTGGGGAAGCGTAATGACGCATGTTCGAAACGCGAGCCACAAATATTCCTGTTTGCTCGCCCTGGGCCGCTGCTCAAAACTTGAGAGCTACGGGCCTATATCGGGGAACAATTTATACAAAGCCTGACGTTCTCGCATACCTTGCTGGGCCACGCTATTGAGCCAGGTGAGCACGGCTGGCAGCGGCGCGAAGAAAAGGCGACGGGAACGTGATGGATTGCTCGAGTACATCACTGAACCAATGTTTCGGCCACCCCATTAGAGTGCCTTCATACACGCGCTTTTCGCTTGAGTGGTGACATCTCAGCCATTTTTACGCCCAATCGTTTTTTATGCATCTTGAAGTAGCGCGCAATCCGCGTTGTCACGCGGCTCGGAAGCGCGTAGCCTTGGCCCCAATGCAGAGACGCCATTTTAGCGCCAAGTCACGCACCGAGTGCGCGAGAGCGTCACGCGCTGCCTGGCAGATTCAGTGCAACAATGGATGTCTTCACCCTGAGACAGACAGACATGTCGGCACCCTACACCACGGGTGCGTGTCGCCATCTATTGGTTGAACTAGCGCCTTGTTCAAGATGGCTGTTGTGGGACCGCAACCATTTCCTCTTCCTCTTTCCTTTATTTCCTATCTCCCAAAAAGCCAGGTAGCGACGCCCCTGGCTAGTACATATCTCTGGCGCCCCTTCTCTTCACCCCAAAATGACAAACAAACAAACAGCCTTAAGGGCTATGTTTCCCTAGCATCGTGTCCGTGTATGTCGACACAAACCTACCTAGACAGCTATCGCCATCTATAAGCGACGGCGGCAGGCACTGGCAACCATTATGGTTTTCGCTGTCGCTCGTAGATGGCGGCAACCTTCCAGCTATCACATAGGGCGTATTCTCAACGAGTTTACGCGCGTTTTAGCGGGCGTAATCGTGGCGTCTAGCGGACGTTTTTTTCGTAGGAAGGAAGAGGGGAAGGTCGCCGAACCACATACGGCGCTTTCCGTCGGCGTCTCCTCGTCGTATAGCGCGGTGTTGCCAACCTGTAGTTTGAAAATAAGAGTACATCAAACCCGAAACTTGAGTTAAACTCAGTTAGCCTTTTGTATTAACTTGTTATCTCACGCATAAACATACTTCAATGCTATTACGTGTCAATATATTTTGTCTCTCTCAGGATTGACATGCCAAATTTGTTATCATCATCATTAAAAACACGACGCGCCTGCGCAGTAGCGCGCACTTCTGCTAGTTTTGGCGCTTCTGCTGCTTGTCTCCTGGTGCTCAGCTTTGTTCCTCGTACTTTTGTTTTTAGTCATTTTCAGTATTTCCCTTTTTCTGTCTGCTCTGCATTGTGTTTTCTGCCGGACTCCGCAAGGATGGAGCGCGAGCTACAAGTGCTTCTGCTACGAAAGAAGGTAGCGTTGCTACGATTAATGCGCGAAAAGAGGAACCGGAGTGAGCGGAGCTGTTGGGTTCGCCCGATTTTCTCAAGAGGAAGGAGGAAGGTCTCTACCACACTGCCGTAAGTAGATGAGCTTATAAATATAGACTTTTAGTAGACTTCCGACACCCCCGAAAACGATACTCCAAACGATACGATACATGCCAAAGGCGGCGGCGGCGGAGATCGCTTCGATCCCACTTTAGACTGTCCGCACAAATCAAGTTCTTAAATCGTATCGCTCTAGGATTTACTGCAGAGGTGCCTGAAGGTGGTGGAAGCTTTCACTAAAATTGTGGAAAGATTGGCTCACCTTAGTAAATCACGAAAAATCAAAAACTGTTTTTCCTGTACTTTGCATATACAGTTAAATAATATTTTGTGTCGCTATGGCGCTTATTTTGGCCAAATAAAGTGAAGAATAGGTAAGCCAATTGCATTTGCTTTCCATTTCACTGATATTTCATTCGTAACAAACAGCAGAATAACCCAAAATAATTTTTTGATGATTTTTTTTTTTAGAAAAACGGCTTGGCGATAATTTTTCTATAGACAAAATTATTTTATATTTTCTTTCCTTTTACTCCGGAGGTTTTATATATCCATACTCTCAATTAATGAATGCACCACCTTCGATGCATGCTGATTTACATAAATAAACAAACTTTAAATTTACGGTCAACTTGTGCAGAAATGTATGAGGGCAAACACATAATTTATTTTTTCGTGAAGCGTTAGTATGATACATTTTAAAGAATAGCTAACAGTTGGGACCAGATGCCGAAGTTTCAGATCTTTCTGTTCTCTGATTTAAAACAAGTTTGCAATTTTTGTAAACCTTCATTGAGAAAATAGACAAGGTTCTCAGTAGAAGACGCCATTCATGTTCATAATTCGCGGGCTTCGCTGACTACCAATCAAAATCAGGCATCTGGTTGAAAACATTCGCGCTACATTTGGACAGAGCAACTGTTCGGCGATATAGTCAAAATTTACTGTCAGAAAAACATTGTTCTCTTTTCTCCCAAAACAAGCTGTATATCGACCAGGCAAGCTAATTACAAGGTTTTCCTTCTTGCTCAGATGAAGCTGATGAGACAAGGAGACCACCAGTTCTTCAAGAAGTTTTATCGAATGAGCCCAGCTACCTTCGACAGGCTGCACGAGCTGGTGCAGGCAGATTTGCAGCGTATGCACTGCATACGTGAGCCCCTGGCATCGGAAGAGCGACTCGCCATCACCCTGAGGTATGTGTAGTTTCCTACTGAGGCGTGAATGGTAATGGTTCTTCAGAGGCAGACAGCCTGTTCTCTTAACCAAGTCTGCGGTGTCGTTTGAGCTCTTGTCTATACTCTAGCGTAACATTGACAGGCGCACGCGCCCGACTTCGTTGCGTTATGTTGCTGGGAAAGGAGCTTCTATACTTCGACAGCAGTCGAACGCAACGTAACGCGCCTCGGCGACCGTCGGCAAAGCTTCCGCCAAAGTAGGCCCTGCTCGAATCTCGGCGTCGGCTAGCAACAGTCGTTACCCAGATGCCTTCACGCCAGCTCTTGTGGTTGCCGTGCTCCCATCGTTGCCCCAGTCGGGCATCGGTCGGGCGGTGTTGTGTGTTCGTCTGCCTGCCGTTCGTGCTTGTGTCATGGAGTGTAGCCACTGGTCAGTTGGATGTGCTTGTGTTGGCGCACAGTTTGCCGATAGTCATTCTGTTGATTCCGTTTGGTCGATGGAGTGAGC
>JAZHYW010015296.1:0-46815 GCA_037355805.1 Ixodes ricinus
CCCTGGACTTTTTCCCCTGTCATCTTCCCAGGAATGATTTTCAGTGCATTTCAAGACGAATTGCTCTGGACAGCCCTGAGCTGACGAGACAGCGTGACCTTGAAATAGTGATCTTGGATATGCATTATGTCTTGAGGAGGTATGGTTTGCCCTTGACTTCAATACTATTTTGTTGCAAACTGTCTTTAGAAATTATTTATGCACCTTTGCAATATTTTTCTTACAGAACGTGTGAGGGCTGAATAATGTAGGCTATGCTATAGTATTATAGGCAGGGGCTATATATGACCAACAGATTTATAGTCTGTGTTGCAACCTATTTTGCTCTGGAGCAAGGGACTCGGGAAAGAAATTGTAAGGGGTGGACATACCATATACACAATGATAATAAAACGCAAGCAGCCAAGAAGTGTGGAGTATACCTGTTCTCAGCCATTGATGTTTGGCGGATTCTTATGAAGAGATGGCTTCGAGCTGAAAGCAGTTGGTCATGATTGCTTTGCCTGATTATGCAAGCGCTAAAGAATGCACTCTTCTGTCATGGCTGCCACGAGAAAATTCACCTCGAAAATTGAACGCTTCACAATCTGATAAAAGACAACTTTATTCTCCAGGCTGACTGATAAAGTTGTTGCGACCCTAATGCCTGAGGACCCCGGGGCTGCGACGATTAATGTCTAAAGAGCGGAGTTGCAGCACGAACAAGAATGCCTTAGTACGAAATTGCCTGATGGCATCGTCTTCCGTGAGAGCGATACAAAAGGGAGCATTGAGCGCTGCAGACGAGGCTTCGGTATCATAGGCATTTGTTGTTACAGGAATTAACATTATTTGAATGCGGAAAAAGATGTCGTACGCTATGGTCATTGGTGATCATTGCCGACTCAGCGGCGCTGATTTTCCCGCGCCAAACATTGGCTTATAAACTGTCTGCATATTGTCGCGCAAAGATTTATCGTTGTCGGGGTGAGATAGAAGACGACGAGACACATGCCGCATCGATACACCAATCTAAAGATGCCGATGCATTGTTAATGCGTTGCCTATCATCGCGCTTCCTCTGTCTGTCATGGGCATCGCCGCAATGCGCATACTGTACTGCGTTGATTTACATGCGCAGTGCCGCCACATGATGGCGTGACGTCGAGAGCAGGAGTGTCGTTGATGTATGCAGAGATCTTTCTGATAACCTCATTCAGCGCGCACCGGCACACGTGAATGATCGTCTTCGACTTTGCGTGTATTTGATTGCGCTGACGCAGAGAATTAAATCGCCAGCGGGTACGAGCGAAAAAGAAAAAGGCGAAAGCGACCGAGGTTTTTACCCTGCTGCAAATTCGAAAATCTGGCTATCAATGCGTAGTCGTCGGGTGGAGAAATGTTTAACAAGTGTAACAGCAATCGATGAAGTTTGCGGATGGGGCCGCCAGTATGGATGCAATGCCAGCTCAACTCTCCCTAAGGATTCTTTGATGAAATAGTCGATACAGATCATCGTCACGCTATCGCTCAAGACTACTTCGTCGACGGGAAGAGACCGACGAGCCCCGGTGCAGGTGCCTGGCCACTGCAATGTATGATATTACCCACGGCATGCGAAGCGTAGTGAAAGATGTCTGCGCTTTGCCACCAATGCCGCTATCAAACGCCAAGAGCTCACCTGCATAGACTCACAGGCAACTTTCGATGTGGTTCACCGCACATTAACCTACTGTAACTGCAGAGAATGGCTCCCTATGGAGTTGTCGCGTGTCGTTTTGCCATTGGGGTGCTCAGTGCGTTTTTTTGAGACCTTGTTCAGCCATGCTATTGCTGCATGATTTCCGTAGGTCGCGCAACAAAGTGATATCTGTTTGTCGTATTTAGGCGCTGTTATAGCAGTAGTTTCGCAGCAGGGTGCATGATGCATCTCATGTTTTCTGAGCATATGTTTCCGTGCAAGGGTTCGGCTGCACTTGTTAATCGTCGAAGAATAAGGTCTTCGGATCTCCTATGTCACCACTGTGTTGTAATGGTGCCTTCCTCGTGATGAACCTGTCATCGACCACCTTCAGAGGAGGCCCCGCGAGGAGAGTTAGTGACGCAAGCGTTTTACGCGCCTTCGATTCGGATACCTTTAGGAAACAAAAAAAGCCTTATATGAAGATTTGAAGATATGCACGAAAAGGTGGCCGCGGCCATGTACTACAAGGTGTTGCAATATGCGGGCAGGTCATGATTAGCAGTAGGTTGATCAGATCAAAGTTCAATTTAGAAGGTGTCTATTGGTCATATGGTAGGCAGTGGTTCTCAAATGGGGGTCCGCGAGTTTCTGCCTCTGGCAATAAAGTTGTATTTTCCAGGAACTTTCCATTTTGGTGAGTTTTCTCGTACAATGCCAATGAGAGAAGTCTACTTCACACTAGCGCTTAGTTACACCTTCATTTATTAAATCACTTCTGTCTTAATTAACCAATAAATTCTTTCCTTCCCCTCACCACGAATGGGGTCCTCCATCATCTCCGCCGATGCACAAAGGGGTCCGCGGAACATGAGTGGTTGAGAACCACTGTGATAGGGATGGGGGGCGGCTGCGATCTGGACAAAATTGGCACAAAAAGGATTAAAACTAGATTAGATGAAGATTAACTATTACCATAGATGAAATCTAAGGAGTTCTCCTCGTTTACCTGTAGGTGAGGTCCAACCTTCAAGAGAAGATATTTCGGTCGATGCTTATCTGCGGGCTTAGTTTGGGGCGTTCCCAGAACAGTGAAATTGCCTTGGTGCCATTTTGCACTTGGAGCAGGTGTAAGCTCACGGCTCCGCGCGCTGGTGTTAACGTTGTGTTGTCTTGATTCTACCACTTGAGGGCAAAGGAGGGTTTGCGTTGGGGAAGTCCTTGCACAGGTTTTGCCTGATTTGAGCGCGTTCTTCCTGGACAAAATTGCCGGGTCTCCTGATATATTATTCGATTTTCGCTGGGGTTGATGTTCCGTATATACGCCGAGGGCTACAGTTCGAGGTGGTCTGCTCCGGGCTGAGAAGGCAACTGTAGATTCCAGATGCCATACGATTCTTGCCAAAATTTGCCCCATCAACTTTGCATGTGTTGGCGACGTTAGAGATAATTGCAAAGTATTCGGTTTTGGAATCCGACACTCGTTCTTTTCATCTGTTAGCCAGCACCGTTGTTTGTTAAGAGTTGTAGCCCACCATTGAGTTCCAAGCAAGGTTTCCCCTATCACTAGAGTGCAAAATAGGTGTGTGTGCATGTTTACAACCTAGAACTTAGTCTCCAACGTGGTGACTTTGTCTCCAACTGGAGGTGATAAATGTAGTTGCTGTCTCCGTTATTCCAACACATCGATAAGCCATCCAGACTGATTGAGTTCAAGGAGCCGGGTCTTTAGAGCGAGCTTTGTTCCACGTGTTCCGTTGGTTTGGTTATTCGGTCATCACTTAAACGCTCGTTTTATTTAGGCCACGGTATTTCTTTCACCAAGTTCTATTTTTACCGGTTGAGATAGTGGAGTATGCACTTGCACTATTTCGATTTGCTATTCGACTTGAGTCGGAGGTAAGAGCGAGAGTGCCTGTCAATCAGGCGTCTCTTCGACTTGAGTAGGGGAATCTTGGAGTCGGGATGGCTGAGAAGAGATTTTCGCGTCTCTAATCACGCATTTCATCTGTCGCTAGCTTGCTTTGGGCTGGCACGACGGGAATACTGCGCTGGGGTGACAGTGAGCTGTTCTGCGGGAATTAGTAGTCGTTGCTTGCAGTAGATTAGGCCGGCTTAGAAGCTGAAACAAAACAAGCCAAGCGCACCAGAGCTTTGTGACTCGAATTCAAATGCCAGACCGAAAAAAAATTGGTTTGCTCTTTATAAGTATACTTGTCATATTCAAGGGCATAGATTTAATAAATTTAGTCAGTGCGGTACAACCAGCACCTGGGGGTTTTAACGTGCATCACGCAGCAAGGATCACATGAACGTGCGCCGGTCGAAATTTTACAGTAGGCGCGGGGACCGAACCTAGAGGCCCCGTTTTCGTTTCCACGCCTGAAGGAGTACGCGCTATTCCACTCGGCCATTTTCCTTTTTTTTTTGCATAAAACGTGTTTATTTACAAAATGGCGGCAGCAGAAGGAACAAGCATATATGCAAATCCACTTTTCTAACATGTCACTAGCATGACGCAGCACGCTTGATTAAGGGGTACCGGTCATTTACAAATTATACAATGCCTATTTATAATTTTTGAGTTTTTCGTTATGTACATTTTCTAAATATTTCATTGCCACTGCGCCAGACATTTGTTAACGCTGCTGGTGGCAGCCGTTCATTAAAGTACTTAAGCGGTTTGCCCTTTCAGCCACCATTAAATGAACTACTGAGACTTCTAACCCGAGGAAAAAGCACTGCATGTATATACGTGCGTCTAGGTTAGAACGCGTGGCTGAGTTCGACCACTTCAGCGTTTGTACAGTACATGAACACATGTTGTAAAGTTTCTGAAGGGATTACTCACGTAATAATTAGTGTTCCCATATACAGAAAATCTTCATTACTGCTCCGGGTAGAGTTTCCATATGGAATTTAACGAAAAATCTGGTGCTTGTTTGCGCAGGATATGCACCGTTTGTCGGCGATTCTGGGGATTTCATGGGGGACGATACAACGGAGGCGGTTAGTTGTCTTCTAGTGAGAACATACTAGCGGCGTATCATGACAACCAGATACCGGGCCACCGGTTTTCGGCTGACTTAAATGGTTAATTAAGTTAGTTTTAATAATAACCCCAGATGAAGTATGCACTTTACTCTTCCGCCATCTGGGACCTGTCAAATACGTGATTACACGCCCCTTTGTTAACTTATTTTTTTAACCTCCTCTTCCCATTGTGACATCGTTACAAAGATGCGACTGGCTAGTTTAATAATTTACAAATTCGGCGATAAAAATGATCTCTCCTTCTATGTCAGTGTTTCCCATATTTTCGAAAAATAAATCTGAAAAAATTACACACTTTCGTTAAATTTATTTGCGAAATGTTCGGTTACCACAAATTCGCCTGGATTAAAAAAACTTTGATTGTTGAACATAAAAGAGATAATTTTATAAATATAGTAAAGTTAACTTGAGAATTTTCATAGATATTTCGAAAGTGCTGATCGGTTAAATCATAAAACACTAACAAGTAAACTTCGTATATATAATCAGTGTTGTAATTAGTTAGGAGTTATTAATGTTGACATTTTTCTGATATAAATAAATTATATATATGGATGTAATGCAGTGAGTGTGTTAGGACCTGTATTATTCAACCTGTATTATTAATTAGCCGTAGCGTTTTGAGATGTCCAGCACGCGTTGCCGAGCAAAGGAACCAATATTCAATGTGTAGCGAATGACATTTAAAGACTTATATATGGGTACAGTAACAAAAATGCACACATTGTGCTAAGTCGTAGTATTAAGCTATCCTTAAAGTGTTACGTATAATTTAAATAGCGCTCATATATACCTATCATTAAAGTTGTTCCTCCATTAAAGATATTAACAGTACTTTTACTATACATGAGTTGGGTCGAACACGTCGAAAATATTGAGAAAATTTTTAAGCACGACTTTTATGTGCCGGTCAAAATTATTTTGCACTGCTCCTTTTCGATTGCCAACCGTCTGGGAAGTAACGTGGACACATTATACATAACACAAAAGGTTCCCGTTTGTAGAGAATGTAGTACGATTGCACATGTAAAGGCTTCAAAATTTAAAATGCGGGTTGTCCAGATGCAGACAGCAATTTATAAATATAAAAATATTATTTATCATAATAACAACCATTTCTTAATACGTTATTAAATTCTGTTTCAAACTCCTGTATATCTTCATACACATGTTCAGAGAGTTGAGAAGTGTCGCTGTATTGCAAATGTTTCAGCACAAGTTGTACCACCTATCATTAGCACATTAAACAAGATATTCACATAAAAAATATTCAAAGATCCAAAATAACCAACCAAATGTAAATCTAACGAAAAATTGTGAAAACGATTGATGAAATCACGTTTATTTTATGATATATGGGCGTACATATATATTGTTGTTTCCCATTTGTTATTTTTATCGTTATATGTTTTACTTGTGTATATGCTGACGATGCGAGTGAGGGTGTCAGGTATTATAACGTGTACTGCAGCAGAAGTTCGTATTTGTCGTTCCATTTGCTCCATGAGCTTTTCCGTTTTAATTTGAATTGTGAAAATCCATTTAACGTATAATGTAATAATTGAAAGTTTTCATTTGCTGTGTGTGTAGATATTTAAAACTTTAGAGTCATCAAATACGAGAGTCGCCATATATAACACTTGACATTAGAGTCAGTGTGTAGCTCTAATTTTTTTGTTCCAAATTAAAGAGCTGCTGCCATGCACTGCTATAGTCGGTGACAGGCTGTGCCACGGGAAGCCCTTCCACGTCTTTCGATGAACGCTGGAGAGGAGCGACCTCCAAGTCCCTCGGGCTCTAAGCAGGAGGAAAGCACTTCCTCTTAACCTGTCACTGACTAGAGTCTGAAGTGCTCATTTAGGCAGAATCCAGCTGTAAAGCTTAGTGCCCTTCAATAATGTGTCTGAGTAAAATGTAGAAAAAGCGCCGATGTTGTAGCTTAATGAATTGAATATCAGTCAGTGCATATGCCTATCCAAAGTAGAGAACTGTTTGCCTAACCACACACTCACGAGATTGCCGCGCCTATATCAGTAGGTTTTCGATAAACCTATGTTTTCTTCTTTTTATTGTATATTGGATAAATTTTGCGTTGGATTATATATTCGGCAATTTAATAAACGTAACTTATTCTGGTATTAAGATGATGAGGTTTTGATGCACTTGGCAACTGCAAAAAAAGTATTTTTAAAACAGCCTAATTAGACAGCATAAATACAAAAAAATTTTCCAGCCAAAAGCAAATTTTTTTTTACAGCAATATTATTGCGCAGGACTGATTTGTTTTGTATGCCCACTGTTTTGAATCGAGGCATAAGCTCTATTGAAGAATGTCACAGAGTCTTCGCTAGATGTCAGGCTGAAAGTGATGTAGTACAGTTGGTTTCACAGAGCGGGAGTTTTCAAACGCGGAGAGGAACGGGACTCCGACTGAGTACGTTCTGTGGCGTAAATATTGCTAGAAAAAATTTGTCTTTTCGCGGAAGATTTGTTTTGTGACATGCTTGTCCCAATTAGGCTGTTTAAAAAAACACTTTTTTTCTTGCAGTTACCCCTTTAAAGAGACATGGTATTTCATCGAAATTTGAAAATTTTACGTGCTCAAAAATAGGTTGAATATGATCTCATTGCAAAATTGTTTGTATTTTGATCCGGTGGCTGTATTTCAGCAGTAGTCTTGCCTAATTTGGCAAAGGAGAAGTAAATTCGTGATGTCGTTAAACGAGCAGGTATACGGTGAGGTTGACGTCGAGAGAGGTTGCCGTCTAGAAAGAAGCGGTATGAATTTATGACGGCTATCTTCTATGGGTCTTGCAGGGGATCCACAGTGATTCTCGGAGTAGGGAGTTCTCCTCTCTCTTCGCTGCATGGAAGGCGATTTCCGTCACTAGTTTCAAGGTTTTGTGACGAGCATTACAAACGAGGTGTTAGTTTTGCCATTATCCACTAGGTGTTGCTTACAACAAGTTTAATTTTCGAGACTTTTTTAACAAGAGTTGGTATGTTCCATGTGGCCTTTGGACACAGATATAAAATGAGATGTTTTGTGCCCCGTTGCAGTATCCCTTTAAGTATGCACCGCAGACTAGATTGAATGTTAAACAAATATCGGTGTTACTGCAGCCAAAACAACTGTACAACAACTGCAGGTGATACCATGAAACTCATAAATAATAGTTTCAGCGCCAGAGGTCTGATCTGGAGCGCTTGCTTCTGGCTTCTGTTTTTTTCTTTTGTATAAACTCAGGTAAGATGCAAGAATTTAAATTTTCCCGACACAACTTTGCATTCTTGACGCGAGGCTGGCGTGTTTTCGTCGTTTTGAACATAAATAGCCACGTCTATTTTAAAGGTAATGCGCGCTTGGTGTATGCTCAATTTAATTCTGCCACAGCAATGAAGAGCACAGCACGCTCATTGTGAGGGATTGATATATGTAGTCATATCTGGGTGAAACATTTAAACCAAATATTATTCAGTTTGCAAGAGATGACCAGGGATGATAGAAATTCGTTAAGTTACGTATGTATGCTATATGTTATCTGGAATATTCTGATGCGGGACGCTAGAGAGGATAACGATTTTAGTAGGAAAATTTTTATCCAAAATGGGTTATAGATGAATGCATTATCACATGTGCCCGTTTTGCAATCAGCGCGCCAATCCTATGAAATTTTTTATCAAGAATATGGCGTCAGCTCAAAGATTTATTTATTTTGCCCTTTAGTTGTTTGTAGCGATATACTGTATTAGGCGCGCGCCGAAAGAGGTCAGATAAACTGCGCGGTAGTCATGAGCACCAAAATTAATGCACCTTGTTTATTAGCGCCGATATACTGCGCTGGAAGCATTATCACGTGGTCATGATTTGGCGGGATGGGCCAGTGATAACAACATAGTGCGATAATAGTAACAACATAGTTTATGTTTCTGTTCTTTTATATATTTGTTTTGATTGCTGTTGCTTACATTAGAAGGATTAGAAAAGAGAGTGTGAGGAAATTACAGTGTAAAATAGATGGTTTGTAACACTTGAATAAAACGTCTTTAATCGAGAATTGATAAGTGATGCAAGTACATGACTCCATTCATTCGAAACTTTAGAAATAATTGATGCAAAAAATACGCTATCATTTTTACTGTATTTTGTTATGGAATCCAGAAATCGCTGCGGAACTGAATACACAACTCGGTTCCTAAGCACAGAACCGAGTTGATAAAGTTGATAAGTAGATAGAGAAAAACGTTGTGAAAAAAGTTAAATAGTAGAGTCGTTACGTAAGGGATGGAATTAAAATTACCGTTTATGTTAGCTTAATGGTGCGATTATAATTAGCGAAATCTGCTCTGATCATTTCCGATTAAGCATCCATTCAGCAGATTTGTTCTAATTAAAGTGACTCAATAAGTTAGGCCAGTGGCTCTTCGTTTCTTGGGTCTTCGCGAAAGCATTCTAGAGTGTCATGAAGACATGCTCAGGTCATGCCCGGCAATAAAGTTGTATATTTGTTGTAAGTGCAAGTTGCGTATGCATTGCCTGCGTCAGTGAGTATCTAATTTCATTATCTCAGTTTTTGTTACATCCATGTATTAAATCATCATAATAAATAACCTATATCTCCTCTCATCTTCAAATAAATGGGGTCTCCATTTTGCATACCCATTAGTATCCGCGAAATATTTAATGGTTGAGAACCACTGAGTTAGGCGGTACTGATAGCTGCACTCAGATTTGACCGCACTAATGTTTTATAAAGAAGTGTATTATGATGAAGTGTTACATATACATTTTTCAGTCGCTTAATTAACACGTATAGTTCCGCAAAGTCTGAACTTTAGGATTAATTCTAGATTAAAGTTGACGAGTTTCTAGTTCTATGTTATTAAGGTTCCTTATATATTGAAAACACCTACGGGGTCAAGGCTATGTTTGTTTGCGGGAGCAGAACTACAACATCTAAAAAATGTATTGCGACTATTTTCAGATTATCAAAATTATTCACTAGGATAGAGTTTTCATTTGCTTTATTTGTTTTTTGGTTGTGCACGGCATATGCCAATAAGAATCATAGTCTCAACAATGAATATCGATATGTCAGAATGCAAAGGCCAATGCAGTTTCTAAATGTTTGTTAACATCCAAAAATATCAATATCAGATTTACTCTGCGTTGGATCTATTTGTTAAAACTGAATAAGGCTAAATTTATCAGAAGAATAAAACAGTGAGTGCCTTGAGGAACGCAAATACAATGCATTTCAGCGCTGTGCAATCATTAACAACCTGATTAACAAGTTAATCTTAGGAAAAAGTATGAAATCACGCATCATTCAAAATTTACAAAAAAAAAGAATTACCCAATATGTTTTCGGGTACATATTGCCCATAGTCACCTTGACAAGTACAATTTTGTTCATTTAGCGTGCAATCTGTTTTCGGAGAAATAACTAAATATCTAAAATAGAATCAAATACGTTGCGATATCTGGCAAAATTCATTGATGAAAGAATGCGCGCGAGCGAGTGTGGCTTCATCTATGGTTTCGCGCTGAGAGCGCGTAAGCTGCGAATGAGAATAATTTACGCTTCGTGCCAGTATTTTTTGGATATGTTGCACTAAAGTATTAAACAGAGTATAACGATTATTAAAGACATTTATATGAAAATTTACTTGCCATTATTTTCAAAGAGTTAGTCTCGCTAATGTTGCCCCACAACTGAATATAAAATACTTGCATAAGAGAGCAAAAAATATTGGAAATATGGTGGGACCTTTAAAATTTCACAATGTCTCCATATAGATATTGCTTATATATATGAGTTGACAATATTTAGGGACCTGATGATTAAGGAATAATATATACCCAAAATTTTAATTAGCACATTGTTGGTTTTAACGTATTCCAGTAGACAAGTATATCTGCGAAAACTGCTCATAGGGATACAATTTATACTGGTAACAGTAATTTATTTTTACGCAAAAGTAGGTAAGCAATTTACGAAAATTGAAAACAAAGAGGGCTGAACTTGCTTCGAAACTCCTGATCGGCAAGAAGAATAAGTACTAGTCTTCACTCACTAGTTTCTATATAGGTAATTTCAGCCTGTAATACATATATAAACTATATATTTAGTTTATTAGAGCCGGTGATTCACTTTACCAAGAGTTTCGTCATGTCGACAACAATTCGATTACGAGCAATAGGCACAGCGATGCAGAAAAGAACACAAAATTGTATACATGAACGACACGGATTTTTGAAAGGTCGCTCGGTGGAGACGAATTTGTGTTCTTTTCTGCATCGCTTTGTGCCTATTGCCTCATAATCGAGAGCAGACATACGTTGTCGACTTTGACATGACGAAGGCTCTTGATAAAGTGAATCACCGGCTTCTGTTGGCTAAACTAACATATATGGTTTATACCCCATGTATTACAGGCTTTTTGAGAGGTACCTGATGTAAACACGAGAGCTTGGTGAGTGAGACTAGTTGCCTATTTAATTATTTCTTGCCTACGTCAGGAGTTTCAGAGAGAAGCAAGTTCGGCCCTCTTTTTGTTTTCAATTTTCGTAAACTAGCTTACCTGCTGCGTAAAATACTAAAAATTGCTGTTATTTACCCACGATATCAAATTGTATCTAATGAGCGACAAAAAGCTGTGGCGGACTGTGCTTGTCTGCTGGGGGACGTACTTGCAATTCTCCTATGCGTTAGACACTACTCAGCCGTGTGCTTCTGATTAGAAATTTGGCTATATATTTAGACAGTGAAATGTTCCTTAATCATCAGGTCACAAATATTGTCAACTCGTATGTAAGTGTTCTTGGTATCATAATGGGTACATTGTGAAATTTTAAAGATCCACCATGTTTTCCAATATTTTTTTGCTCTCTTGTGCGAAGCCGTTTTGAGTTTTCTTCAGTTGTGTGGAACAGCATTGGCGAGACTAACTCTTTTAGTAATGAACGAGTAAAACAAATATAAATGTCTTTAATGATCGTTATACTCTGTTTCATACTTAGCGTGCAACGCTGTCGAAGCTACTGGCGCGAGCGTGGGGCTTGATCTCGTTGATCATTTGCACGCGCCTCGCGCAAACAAAACCATAGATGAAGCCACGCGCTCGCGCGTGGCTTCATCTATGGTTTTGCCGAATAATCGCAACATGCATTTGATTCTCTTTTAGATGTTGTGAGTTCTGCTCCACGAAACTAAGCGCTTTGACAGCGTTGCACGCTAAATATGAAACAAAGTGTACTTATGATCCGGGGTGTTTTATGACTATGAATAAATATGTACCGAAACATATTGAATTAATTCTTTTTTTGTAAGAGACGGATGATGCGTGATTTCATATTTTTTTCCTAAGGTTAACTTGTTAATCGTGTTGTTGATGATTGCACAGCGCTACTGAACTCTGTGTATTTACGCGTTCCTCAAAGGTTTTGTCGTGTACGCTCACTGTTTTATTCTTCTGTTGTAGACAACACTGGTCTCATTACCCGTCTGCAACTGGTTTTTAACAAAATAAGATCCAACGCAGGTAAATCTGATATTGATATTTTTGGATGTTAACAAACATTTAGAAAGCTGCATTGGCAGCTTCCTTTCATTCTGACATATCGGTATTTGTTGTTGAGATGTGAATTCTTATTATTATGCCGTTGTGCACAACCACAAAAGGCGTATATCTCTTTGTGCGGCTAACTTGAAAATAAAGCATAATGAAATAATGATATCTATTGGCGAATAATTTCTTGGATGAACTCTGGCTCCTGGAATAATCGCAACATGCATTTGATTCTCTTTTTAGATGTTGTGAGTTCTGCTCCACGAAACTAAACGTTAACAGGTGTAAACCTAATGCCCATGACCCGTAAGGTTATTTTCAGTTATATAAGGAACCTTAATAACATAGAACTAGAGCTCGTCAACTTTTATTACAGGTATCTAGGAGTGATCCTAAAGTTCCGAACTTTGCTGGAACCTGCGTGTTAATTAAGCGACTGAAAAGCTAATCTTATATGCTTGGCTGTCCCCTTCATCGCGAAAGCTACTTCTTTATAAAACATTAGTGCGGTCAAATCTGAGTATGTAGCCTCCATTTGACATCCCGGTACCGCCTAACTCAGTGGTTCTCAACCATTCATATTTCGCGGACCCCTTGTGGATCGGCAAAGATGATGGAGGACCCCATTTGTAGTGAGGGGAAGGGAGAGGTATAGGTTATTTATTGATGATGATTTAATACATGGATGTAACTAAGGGCTAGTGTGAAGTAGACTTCTCTCACTGACATAGACACGAGAAAACTCAGCCAAATATTGAAACGTACATACACAACTTTACTTGCAACTTAAAATATACAACTTTTATTGCCGGGCATGACTCATGAGGCAGGGCTTCGCGGACTCCTAGAATGCTCTCGCGGACCCCAAAGGGTCCGCGGACCCCATTCGAGAACCACTGGCCTAACTTATTGAGTCACTTTAATTAGAACAAATCTGCTGAATGGATAATTTAATCCGAAATGATCAGAACAGATTTCGCCTAATTATAATCGCACCATTAGCTTAACATAAACGACGAACACTTTAATTCCATCCCCTTACATCATCACAACATTTCTACTATTTAACTTTTTCACAACGTTTTTTCTCTATCAACTTATCAACTTTATCAACTCGGTTCTGTGCTCAGAACCGAGTTGATAACCTCAACATCATTCAGTTCCGCAGCAGTTCTGGATTCCCGCCATAAAATTTTGTCATGATAACATATTTTTTGCATCAATTATTCCTAAAGTTTCGAATGAATGGAGTCATGTACTTGCATCACTTACATCAATTCTCGATTAAGGACGTTTTGTTCAAGTGTTGCAAACCATCTATTCCCCATTGTTTAACTCGTCTGTATTTTACACTGTAATTTTTTTTCCTCACCGCTCCTCTTTCTAATCCTTCTAACCCTAAATGTAAGAAACAACAACAACAATCAAAACAAATATATAAAAGAACAGAAGCAAACAACTAAAGAGAACAAAAAATGAAATAAATAAATCTTTGAGCTGACGCCATATTTCTTGACTCCTCCAAAGTATAGGATTCCTTATCAGCGCCTTATTGCAAAACGAACACATATTATAATGCATTCATCTATAACCATTTGGATCACAAAGTTTCCTAAGAATCGTTATCACTACCTCTAGCGTCCCGCAGAGAACTGTTCCAGACCCATTATAACATATAGCATACATACGTGACTTAACGAAATTTCTATCATCCCCTGGTCGTCTCTTTGCAGACTTGAAACCAATATTTTGGTTGCATGTTTAAAGATCCCCAGGTAGACTACATTAGACCTCAGTCCTCCACTGTGGCGTGCTAGATGCTCTTCGATTGCTGTGGCAGGGTAAATTGAGCACTGGAATAATTTCGGTTCATGTGCACAGAATGACACGCACGTTATGCCGTATAGACGTAATATTTATGTTCAAAACGACGAAGAGCACGCCAGCCTCACGTCAGAATGCAAAACGTTCTGGCGTGTGTCTGGCGGCCGAAGAAATGAGGAAAGAGTAGAATCTTGCATGCACTGAGTTTATACAAAAAGAAAAAAACAGAAGCCGAAACAGCGCTCCAGATCGGACACGCAGTCTTGTAGCGCTTGAAACTGTTATTTATAAAGTTTCATGGTATCACCTGCAGTTTTGACCGGTGGCTATTCGTACGGTTGTTTGGCTACAGTAACTGCCGATATTTGTTTAACATTCAATCTAGTCTGCGGTGCATACTTAAAGGGATACTACAACGAAATTTCGGCGCTCATTTTTTGGTCTATATGTGTCCAAAAGAGCAGTATCACATGGAACATACCAATATCTTGTTAAAAAAGTCTCGAAAAGGAATTTTAAAACGAATTAAACGATTAGCAAGCAGCACCTGGTGGATGTCGCTAACGCCTCGTTTGTAATGCTCGTCTAGGAACCTTGAGAGCTAGTGACGGAAATCGTCTCGCCTCCGGCCACGACGAGAGAAGGGGGGAAGGAGGAACTCCCCTCTTTCCGAGAATCCTTTTTGTCTGTCGCAGAAGTCGCTATTGTCCCCCTACAAGATTATAGAAGATTAACCCGTCACTCAAAATTCGTACAAAAGCCGCCGCTTCGGTGGCTGGACCGACTAGGCCATCCTCTCGACGTCAGCCTCGCCGTAGCTTTGCTCGTTTGAGACGACTTACGTCACGATTGCGCTGGGCCTTCTCCAAGCGCTTGCCAGAGTGGGCCGTTTATAACGAAAAATACAGCCACCAGGATCAAAATACAAACGGGCGATTGTCATTTACGGATATTGTGGATCATATTCAACCTATTTTTGAACACGACGGGAATATTTCAAATTTCGTTGAAGTATCTCTTTAAGGGTAACTGCAAAGAAAAAAGTGTTTTTTAAACAGCCTAATTGGGACAAGCATGTCACAAAACAAATCTTCCGCGAAAAAACAAATTTTTTTCTAGCAATATTTACGCCACAGAACGTAATTTAGTCGGAGTCCCAACCTCTCCGCATTTGAAACTCCCGCTCTTTCGACGCCCGCGGAGTGGCTGGTATACGTCACTCCGTGACGTCTAGCAGAGACTCTGTGACGTGTAATAGGAACTTTGTGGCGCGCGATTCAAAACGGGTGAAATAGCCGCAAACTAAAATCAGTCCTGCGCAATAAATATTGCTGTAAAAAATTTTGCTTTTGGCGGAAAAATTGTTTTGTGACATGCTTGTCCTAATTAGGCTGTTTAAAAATACACTTTTTTTTTGCAGTTACCCTTTAAGTGCACATCTAAGCCTCATCGTCTTAATACCAGAATAAGTTACGTTTACCTACGTGGTACCGAATATATATAATCCAAGTACCACCAAAACCCCAGCAATAACTTCCCTAATAAAAAAAGAAAGAAAACATAAGGTTTATCGAAAACCTACTGATATAAACACGGCAATCTCGTGGTCTCCAAGTTGACTACGGTTAGGCAAACAGTTCTCTAAAGCTTTAGTTATCTAGGCACTTTAAAATGCACTGACTTGATATTCAATTCATTAAAGAAGCTACAACATCGGCGCTTTTTCTTACATTTTACTCAGACACATTATTGAAGGGCACTAAACTTTACAGCTGAGACTACTGCCCTAAATGAGCACTTTCAGTCAGACTCTAGTCGGTGACAGGTTAAGAGGAGTGGAAGCTCCTCCCACCTCTTTCCTCCTTAGCAGAGCGGACGCTGGAGAGGAGGTCGCTTCCTCTCCGGCGTTTGCTAAAGTCGAAAGACGTGGAAGGAGCTTCCGTGAACTTTTAGCCTGTCACCGACTATAGCAGTTTCTATGGCAGCTAGCTCTTTAATTTGGAACAAAAAGTAGAAGAAACTGGTGACCGTTTGCACGCACTGACTGTGTCAAGGTGTTTAGAATATATGGCGACTCTCTCACGTATTTGATGACTCTATTGCTCGTTTTAAATATCTACACACACAACAAGAATGAAAAAAACTTTCAATTGTTACATTATACGTTAAATAGTTTACCTGCAATTCAAGGAGTTAAGGCTGGACTTCATGGAGCGAATGGACGACGAATACGAACTTCGCCCGGCGGCACGTTCGCTTGGCGCGAGGTGCAGCGCCCCCTGACACCTCACTCAGCATCGTCAGCATATACACAAGTAAAACATATATAACGACAAGAAAATAACAAATGGAACCCAACAGGCGTATGTATATGTACATATATATCATAAAATAAACGTGATTTCTAAAATCAATCGTTTTCACAATTTTTCGTTAGAGTACATTTGGTTGGTTATTTGGATCTTTTGAGATATTTTTTATGTGAATATCTTGTTTAATGAGCTCTTTAATGATGGATGGTACAACGTGCTGAAGCATTTGCAACCCATAATTAGTTCTCGATGGCGACACTTCTCAATACTCTGAACATCGTGTATGAGGCCTACACAGGGTTTGAAACAAATTTAATAACGTATTAAGAAATGGTTTGTTATTATGATAAATAATATTTTTATATTTATAAATTAGCGTTTGTATATACATCTGGACAACCCGCGTTACGCTAAATTTTGAAAATAACACATGTGTATGGCTGTCGTATGCTACATTCTCTACTAAACTGAGAACCTTTTTTGTGTTATGTATAATGTGTCCACGTTTCCTTTAGTCGTATCACCCCAGACGAGTTGGCAATCATTTAGATGCGAAAGAAAGAACGAGTTATACAAAATAATTTTGACTTGTTCCGGCACATAAAAGTCGTGCTTGAAAATTATACTCAATATTTTCGACGTGTTCGATCCAACTCATGTACTGGATAAAAAGTACTGTTAATATCTTTATGGAGGAACAACTTTTGTGATAGACGTATCTAACATGAGCGCTGTATTTAAATTATACGTAGCACTTTTAAGGTTGTATACTGCGACTTTAGCTTTAATGTTATTCATTTTTGTTTACTGTTGCCCATGTACTAGGGTCTTTTTAAATGTCATTCGCTTTACACACATTAATTAATGATAATATTGGTTCCTTTGAAAAGTATGCTCGTATCGACAGCATACGTTATTATCTGGACATCTCCAAAACATTTACGATTTCGTTAATGTACAGGTTGAATAATACAGGTCCTAACACACTTTCCTGCGGTACATCCGCACGTAGTTATTTTATATCAGAAAAATGTGTATTAATCTACACGCACTAAAAACGATAGCTTAAATAACTCCTAACTAATTACAACGCGTTTCCATAGATACCATATATACGAAGTTTACTTGTTAGTGTTTTATGATTTAACCGATCGAGCACTTTCGAAATATCTATAAAAATTCTCAAAGTTAACTTTTTACTATATTTATGTTTACTAAAATTATCTCTTTTATGTTCAACAATGCAAGTTCGGTAGATCGTCCTTTTTTTAATCCGAACTGAAAATTTGTGGTAACCGAACATTTTCGCAAATAGATTTAACCGAAAGTGTGTAATTTTTTCCAGACCTTTCGAAAATATGGGAAACACTGACACTGGTCTAGAAGGGGAGAGATCATTTTTATCGCCGGATTTGTAAATTATCGATACTTTGGCCAGTCGCATCTTTTAGTAACGATGTCCTGTGGGAGAGAGAGTTAAAAAAATAAGTTAACAAAGGGGCGATTAATGCAATCACGTATTTGACAGGTCCCAGATGGCGGAAGAGTATAGAATACGCTTCCGCCATCTGGAGTTATTATTAAAACTAACTTAATTAACCATTTAGGGTCAGCCGAAAACCGAACAGCCCGATACATCTGGTTGTCGTATGACTACACCACTAGTATGTTCTCACTAGAAAGACAACTTCAAACTTCCACCCTTTCAAACCCAAAGGAAGCTATACCGTAATAAGGTCCAGAACTGGGCCAGTTGGAAAACAGCTCAGAAAACACGGACTACGAAGAGGAACAAACACGACAGGACAATGCTGTAATGCTGAAGCTATACCGCCTTTGCCTTTTTTATGAACTTCACAATCATTGCCCAGAGCTAAAATGCGCCCCCCCCCTCCCTTCCATCTCGATAGAACATCATACTTACGGAGAAAATATATATATATGAACGAAGACAACAAAATCTCAAGCTCAGCTGAGTTTGAGCTGGGTTTGTAATTTGTTGTTTTCGACCGTTTTCTTTTTTTCCCCCTCATATCAGGGTTTTCAAATATGTCGTTTCCAAACGAGCTCGCATGCACTCTCTCACTTCTTAAAATATCATCCTGCCTAAATAGCCCTTGTCCGCTCACCGGATTTGCGGTAAAGATAATGCGTTTAACGAATCATTTCCTTTCATGCCATCACCGAATGAAACCAGCTGCCATCCTCAGTCATAAGCGCCCCTGTTGCAGCAGAGTTGTATAATCTTCTACGAGCCCATTTAAATTGAATACACGTACAACTTTTGCTGTTTTGGCTTACGTATATTTTGTTGATGTTGAGTGTCGCTTGCCCCCCCCCTCCTATCTGATGTCCTGACCGGGCCATTAAGGGTGAAATGAGTAAAATTTGTCATGTCACCCTCCTCGTTAAAACGCGGGATTGGACAGGATATCATTGGTCTGCCGGTACACGTATCCAATCGGTGCTTCACTCACTCGTCCAACCGAATTTTGATGCACTATTTGTCTATGCCAATCGAATGCTGCGTGAGAAAGAAGCAAGTAATTTATGCTGGTTGCCCACACAGCTTGGGTGTGATTTTCGCCGAGGTGGGAGCGAGAGCAGTTTTGACTGCTGAGTGAACGGTTCGTCTTAGCGTCTTATTGGGCACGCGATATTGTCCAATAAAAGTTTTTCGGTTCCTTCGGGAGTCCATGATGGGACAACATTTTGGTGAGAGCTCACTACTATACGCAAATGGCGAGAGCAATCTCGCGCCGTCTTAAGTGCTTGTCCCCAGTGCTCCTTCATCCGCCAGTCGATGCCAGCTTACGTACGGCGGGAGAACAAGGTAGGATTTGAAAAGAAAACAGGGGATGCGGATTGCTTTCAACGTGAAATAGCAGACGGTCAAAACTTCAGTCTGCGTTCGAGATCACTTTACCTCAGCACTCGGTTCGTAGCAGACGATCCACTGTTTGTTTCTGTTAGCAAACGACGTACGGGCTTTTCTTGTTTGGTTTTCGTCTGTGAAGGACTCTTCATAGCTGACAAACCCCGTTCTTCGCTCCGGTTTGGAGACGAAGCGTCTGGAAACGGTTTCTTAGCTTGATCCGTGCACGGAGGCAAATTTGACCTCGCTCTCGCTCTCTCGATGACCAAATTCGGAACCCTGGAGTGAACTGCTAAGAGCGTGTCTGCTCGATCTCCTGTTTAATAACAATACAAACAATCCCGTGTCATTAAAAAAATAAAACAAGGAGGTCTTCGACACGTGGACGGCGGGCACAATGGCACTTAAGAAATATACTGTCTTCGGTCTCTTGAATCGGTGGTTTTCGTTTTTATGAAGTGTTCGAGAAACGTTTTGCCGGTGTCTTTCATGAATGTGACATCCCCACAGTAAATGGGCAGTCCCTTCACACACAATGCGGGTGAAATAAAGAGGTGAAGTTCGTCTGCCCCATAGGCACAACAATAGACCATTCCGAAAATACGCAACGGCTCCACCGTCTTCTCAACGCATTACGACAATTCAATGCACGACGCGCGGAAAAGTACCCATGAATAAAACAAAACTATTCATGTTGGTTTAGCATTTTGCGTTTCTTGAACGCAAAAAGGGCAAGACGATAACAAAGCAGGCATACGTGTTGGCTTTGCTATGTGTTCGGGTTGTTTTCCTTTTGTTCCGAACTCCTGGTACGAGAGGAGGAATTTCACCGCTTCCCAGATATACGGAGTGAACATGTCGGCCCGAGCGTGCATAAGAACGGTCCTACGATTTCCCGCGCCGCTCGGTGCGGCTTATACAGAAATGGTCTATGCGCTCTATAGACAATCCTATGGTTATTTATCACCATGTATGGTCCCCTATGGTTGACCACAAAACTCTACAGAACTAGCTATAGCCAGCTATAGAACATTCTTTGGCACTATTTTTTGCGGTTGTGGTCGTGACAAACTTTTAAGATAATAGGAACTGGTAAAAAATATAGTAATCTTTATTTGTTTAGGAGCGCGGCGACACCACAGAAAGGCAACAGCCAGTACCGCGGTGCTGCGTCTAGTGATGGTGATTATCTGATGACACTATATACAAGATGAGGACCAATCCTAGCAAGCGTTTACTAACTCTTGCTAGTATTGGGCCGAGGCGAGACAAGGTTTTTTCGTTTCTGGCCGACTAACAGGCCCGTTTTGCACATGATGTTTGCAGTTAGCCTACTGCTTTGATTGTTAGTGTGTTTTGTCATACACCGTGGATTCGACTTATCATTAATATAACTATAGTTTTATCAGCCATACGAACGTTGCCTCTGCTACTACTGATTCCACTCCATCCTTAATAAAACTAGTTTTATCAGTCTTGCGAACGTCGCATCTACTACTACTAATTCCACTTCCTAGCATCTGTCCACCGGATCATCGTAATTCTTCCTCTCTGGATTCTGATAAATTCCTTAATGCCCTAACTCTTTCGTGGAGAAGAAGTCGAACGTATCGTTGCTGATCCTGAGCTCGTCTCAATAGTTTTCTTATTTAAGCAAGGTTCTGTCTTCCTTGGCCAGCTTAACATAACATTTTATTCGAATTGGGCCGATCGGTCATATCCCATGAACGAGGCCGGCCCTTCCTCCGGCCAGGACTATGACTGGCCGTAGGAAGAATCCTCTATGGGTATGTCAAGTGCTTCCAGCATAATCTCTTACAACAAGAACACTTCCGATGATCCCAGTGACGGCTCCAACCCACATAATCCGGTTCAGCTAGCCGCAAAAACTCAGATTCTAGCAGCTCCGAGTAAAGTAATAAGACCGTCAACAATACAAAAGAAGCACATCCCCACCTCGTAGAGGTACTGAAGCCTAATGATCTATTCAAAATAATCGCCACAGTCAATCAGCTGAAATTCACCGAAAGACTACAGATGATTGATCCAGATAGACTCATCCTTCTCAGGCCAAACCGAAGGCTAAATCTCCTTGTTATAAACACAAGAAACAGAGACACCAGCAAAATTTCTGCTTTCACTGACCGCCACCGCCATCAGAGGCATTCCTGTCCAGGCCTACGAGCCTTCTCCTCGTGAATCGGTGATAGGAGTTGCGTGCGGAGTACCATCGGGCATAAACGACGCGGAACTTCAGATGGCTATAGGAGCTACGGCACCTGTTATCTCCGTTCGTCGACTAGGCACGTCCAAAGTTGTTAAGGTTGTCCTCAACACAGACACTTTGCCGGTATACAGAACGATTGGATATATAAGAAACAGGATAAACTGTAGGCAGAGAAACCTCGCCAATGCTCGAAATGCAATGGGTTTGGTCACATTCAAACCGTGTACACGAAAGAACCACGTTGCACACGCGGCGGGTGACCACATGAACGCACCGGCTGCGATGCAGAAAACCTCATGTGCACGAACTGCGGCAAAGCTCAAGGCTTGACATTTCATTTCTGTCTGGCATTTCAAAGAAGACAAAGATATACAAGTACAAAAGCCAAGTTAAATTTAGATATGCGTCAGCGAAAGCGGCTCTGCTAGCATCAAAAAAGCAACTGGTAGAATAAAACCCGAAAGCGATTGCTTAAAAAACAACAACAGAAAAACAACACAACAGTAAACGTTTGCAGCTCTAGAACTCCCGACTAGCGAACCTTACTCATGAGCAGAACAGCCCATGCGAGACATCCGAAAATATACGCGAAAAGAAAGACAAGTAATCCCTCATTCAAGCTGAACACTGAAGAGGAATTTCCAACTATTCCCACACAAGTTTCAAAATCCACTGATAAAGCAGAAAAAAAAAAGACAGTCTAAAAACCCATGTCTGAGGCCAAGATTCAGACAGTTGTGAATGTCCTCTGCAATGTTATTTGCTCTTGTGATTCGCCTAAAGACGAAACGCTTACTACGTTAATTGATGCTGCCTCTTATTCGTAATGATCTGGTGTCACTAGATAAACTTCAAAGCGAGGCCACTGTCCTTCAAGGAACGCAAGAGGTTTTGAAAATAGGCTGTCAAATGTTCGACATTATCTCTACAAACACCATTTTCCTATAGTGGCAAAATCGGAATCAAAAGTAGGACCGAACTTATAAGATTATCCGGTTATGAACTAATGCACTCGCATAGAAAAACCTGTTTTAGCAGAGTATTACTCGGCACTCGAAAAAAATTTATATTTTATTGAGCACAATATTCCGTCCCATAGGGCAAGTGAATATATTGCTGGGACTATAAGAAAAGCCGATTTCCCCTTCACTGTTACGACTGGTTATATACCCCTTGGAGCAGAATTTGACTATAAGAGACTTAAATCTATTCTACAACAAACCCCGTCACCACTCAGGAGATTTTAAGGCTCACCACTCACTTGGGGGATTATGAAGAATAATGCTCAAGGAAGGGCATTACTCGAAATTTCGCTACACCATAATCTCTTGATACTTCATGATGAAAGTCCGACATTCCTTAAATGTGTGTCAGTAAACAGCCCTTTAGATATTTCGTTTGCATCTTCAGCTCTCGCTGAGAACCTACGTGGTTCGCTGATATTAAAACTCACGGAAGTGACCATGCTTCTACATACACCACAGCGAGAGGTCTGCGTTGTTCCAAGGGGCACTTCTCCGTACCTTATATGATACCTACTGGGGAATATTCCGAGAGAAATTGGAATTAGTCAGTTCTACGCTCACTGGAACAAAATCTTTTGTGAATGCCATAACATGATCCACTTCAGTAACAACGAACTCTTTCAACATGACAAACCCACAGACAACGGTCGATGGAGAATACCAGCGTCTTCGTGCCATCCCTCAGAGGGCTAGAACGCAAAGCAAGAAAAACAAAAGTTGCTGGTATCTAGACTTCTAGACGAGCGCAAAAAGACGTTCAACGGCATTCAGACAGACTTTCACTGCCAATTTCGTTCTTTCTTATTGGCTGGTATCTCCATCTGAAAGTTGCAATTTTTGTACTTGTTCTCTCATTGGGCTTTTTTATGTGCCTTACTGGTTAGTTTTTGTATACTTCTCGTTTGTGTCATCATGAGATGATATCCTTTATATAAAACTCATTGATGTAACCCCTTCTGCCTTGGTTGCCAAAAGGCAGCTGGCAGTATTGAATAAATAAAAAAATGGATAAAGACGCTGGAGGTCATTGAGTACCAGTCTTGATCCCAGGAAGCCAACTTATCAAATATGGCACATGATGCAAAGCCCGAGCGTAAGGCGAAAGCAAATTCACCCCTTTAGAGCCATCTTTACGAGACGACAAATATCCAAAACAGCCGTAGCAAAGAAGTGCTGCATCAAGATTACAAGCTGCCCTTCCACTAACAGTCACAGCAAAGGTGCACCAGCTATCCACGTCCCTCTGGGCGCATGTAATTATATGAATGAACGTTTAAACTTATATGATCTAGACATAGCACTCGCTACGTCCAACACTTAATCCTCTCCAGGTCCAGATGCCATAAGCTGCTCAGCATAACGTCGCATGGTGGAAACAGTTAGAATTGCCCTTCTCACTTTATTCAACACCTCATGGGAGACTCCGCATTATACCCTTTAGATTGGAAAATTGCTATCGTCACACCACTTCTCAGCCAGGGTAACCAGCCCTCGATATCAATTTATATAGCCCGATTGGATTAACTAGCTGCATAAACAAATTATAAAAACGCATGCTGCTTGCAGGCATGGAGTGGTATTTTGAAACATTGGTCTTTCCATCATCCATGCGGTGGTTTCCAACATGGAAGATGCAGTATTGACAAGGTTAGTGATCGAGCCTCTAGCATTGAGCAAATGAAATCAGTCATGCAGGTGACCACTGCTGTATTTGTTGGCATAACAGCAGCTTCGATTCGGTAGCACATGAAGCACTACTTTGCGACATGAAGGCGATTGGTTACGGGGGAAGCATATTTACATGGTTTTCCAGTTACTTTGAAGAAAGAAAAGTCTACATTTCGCCACACGATGGCGATACAGGCTTTCATAAAATCAAACAGGGGGTTCCTCAAGGCAGGGTCTTCAGCCCAACGCTGTTTAGTATATGCCTTAAAAGCCTTCCTGAAGATAGTCTCATCGTCTGTACATGTATATTTATATGCTGACGATATATGTTTGTGGGCATCGAGCAAGTATCTCTAAACAGAGCCGGGGTACAACAAGCCGTCAGCATTACCGCACGGTACCTTAGTAACCGAGGCGTGTATATATCACCAGAGAAGTCAGCAGCAATGGCGTTTCCCATGAAACAAACGCACAAATACCCCATTACTTAAATGGAACCTCAATCCCATAGTCTCTAAAACATACATTTTTGGGCGTGACTCTCGATATGCAAAATGACGTGGGGTCCCCATGTTGAACGGCTAAGGCAAAAGCTGACATCGTTTAAACATATAATCAAGATGATCAGTGCAACCAGATGGGGATGCTTCTTATCGGCGCCGATGACTCTGTACAACGCTCATTTTGTCGGTCTTTTTGCGCAACCTTTTGCCTGTCATGCAGAATGTCTCGTGGTCTTGTTTCAACGAAGCCAAATGGAGGGCCAAGCGTACGCACTTCGTGTCTGCTTAGGATTGCCAAAATGTACTTCCACCTCTGAAACTCTGGCAGAATCTTGAGCGAAATTTTCTGCAAACATTGCGAGCCCATCTTGAACACAAAACCAGAGTGTGTAAACACCACCTGGTAGACACTGTAAAATATAGACAATTATCGGGATTTGCGCCAATTGTACGGTTCTAGAAGACTATATGCCAGGTGGCCAGGCTGACCCGGCCTAAGAGCCGCAAACAAACCACGAAACTTCCAAGAGCCGCGCAGGGGGGGGGGGGGGGGAGGCAAACTTTCGTTCAGAGCAATAACCGAAACTCGAACTACTTTCAATCTATCCGAGTCAAAAGCATTCCAACTGTACGTAAGGTAGGAGTAGCACAAGGCTACCAAACCGCAACCTGTCTTTCGATTTAAAACGCGTTCCATTTCCTTTTTGGGGATGTGCCCGTAGGACCGGGAGGGAGGCGGGGGAGTGGGGGGGGTAGGGGAGAAAGCGGCGAGCCGAACTTGAACACGCGAAGAGCCGCATGAGGCTCGCGAGCCGCAGGATGGCCACCCCTGCAGTATATGCCAGGGTTGTCTCAGGCAGCCGCTATTCAAGAATATCCACCATGGAAGCACCTTATTAGGAAATAATGACACGCATATCAGGAATCACTAAAAAAGCGTCACCAGCCCTCTAATTACATAGATATTTCTCGAATTTATTCAAAACACTTACGTGTTGATTACTCATATCTACACCGATGGTTCTACAATGTCCGTATCTTCAGCCATGCACTCTAAAAACATCTGTGCGTCTACTTTCACGCACAACGCTTGGAGAGCCAATCAGGCTCACGGACAGCTCAGCGAATCGATGCCGAAACATATGTTTAGACCAAAAACGCAGTCTGAGTTGTGACATTGAGCAATGCAAAACGTCACGTCTTGCATTGCGTAATGTCACAACTCAGTCTGCGTTTTTTGGTCTAAACAGATGTTTCGGCGTCGTCATTCGCTGAGCTGCCTCCGTAAGTTGCGCTGATTGGTTCTCCGAGTGTTTGCGTGAGAAATAGACGCACAGACTTTTTTTAGAGTGTAGGTATACATTCGTTTTACAGCCACATACATGAAATATCAACTAATCCACGTTACCTCACCAACAGCAGCAGAACTAGCAGCTATTCGTGCAGCTGTTCCACACGTTAGCGCTGAAAGCCCACGATATGTTAGGCAATAGTTGTCGACTCCACACTGCGCTGTCCGCTCTTTCTTCAATAAGAAAAGACAGCTCTAACTCACAACTAGCGCACGCTATTTTACAGGCTATTTATTATGCATCTAATCAGGGACTTCACTTCATCTTACTGTGGATTCCGGGTCACTCCGGAATTATTGGAAACGTTTGCGCTGATTGCGTTGATAGAGCTGCTCAGGACGCCCACGAGAGTACGACTTCCTTACCTCTTCCGTTTTCAGGATCTGTTGCCAATCATTAGATCAAATGTATAGGTAATAAAATCTCACTATCTTTATGAGGAAAATCCACAATATCACTATTATTAGCTTCAACGTATTGACCCTAAACTCCGTGTCCGGATATCACGAGGACTACCAAGGAAACTTTGAGGGTGCGTTACATCGTTTGCGGTTCAACATTGCATATAATAAATATTATCTTAATAAAATTGCAACAGCTGAATCTTCCGAATGTTGATAATGTAGAACAGTTCTCAAAATCTAATACGTCATTTGTGCCTGTGCAGATTACAGTATTGAAATGACCGCACTGAAGACTCGCCTGAAATTAAAGAAAGAGGACCAAGTGGACTTGAAACTTTTGTTTGGACCCTGGTCTTCTTCCACGAGATAGTTACAACATTCCCTCTCTCTAAAAAAGTGGAAGCCGTGTTACATGTCTCTGTAACGCCGAATTAGAGCGCAGCTCTTGAGGAGGAAAATGGAAGGGTACTGAGGGGAGGGTAGTACCCCTCCTCCTCCTTCTCCCTCATTTTTCAGCCTCCAACCCGGGGGGGGGGGTCACTGATAGACTTGCGTGTGTTTTCTGGTGTCAAGCGATGGCCGCCGGTGGTGCCACCTACGGGCCCTGACCCGCGATCCAGCCTACTACAATAGAGATCAGTGGGGTAGAGACGGGAGCAGAACACGGGATTCTGGGCGCTGACATCGGCGGTCTTGAGAGAAAGAATGAAAAAGAGAGCGACAGAAGAACGGAGAAAGAAAGCAGACGAAAGGTTAGACATGTTCGTTTTGTCGCGAAGAGCTGAATTTGCTCGAGCGCTTGTCAACTGTATTTAGTTTTCAACAATGCTCGATTCCGGCGTTTTCCTGCAAAGATAAGCTAGAAAAGTACAAGGTACAGACCTTACAGGGGATGTTCTGCTGCTCCTGTTTGCATATTAAGGCGTCGCCAGCAATATGGGCCCACTGGGACCGCCGTCTGGGACCGCCCGATGTCCGCGTCCATGCACCGCCGTCCAAGAACGGCCTCATTGCATGGGATCTCTCCTCTAGGTCAGGGGTGGCCAGAGTGACATTGTGTTAGATCAGCAGACAAATCTACAACAGTTCAGAGAGCCACAGGAAAAAAGAGGTGGTGGTGCTACTTTTAACGAGGAACGATATGGAAGGAACAGTCCTTTCCAAAGAGGACAAGTATAATCGTCAACTACAGGAAATAATACCAGGCAGTAGAACGTTTCTTCGTCTGCTAAGCAAAAATAGATGCACCATTTGCTAGCCAGCCACTACCTCTGACACCCGTTACGCATATACGGCTCGAAAGTTCTTTCTAAAAAATAAAGGAAACAGAGTCACTGGAAACATCTACGTGTCCAAAAAGCAGTCCAGCTGTACGCACGTCGTGTAGTAGAAAGCTGCCAAGACTGTGGGCTTCATTTCAGTTTTGCGCTTTACCTTTTCGCCAGAACTGGAGATTGAAGCTAACGAAAGCACGCTGGGATTCCATTTCCCATGTATTTTGTCAATAAAGGCAACGTGGGCGTTATGTTGTTTACGTGCCACTACTAGAAGCTCGTTACATGGCACGTAAACAGCGTATCGGTAAGGATAATGGCCCGAACCCGACGGGGGAAAGGAGGGGGGGGGGGGCCCCGGCCCCCCTTTTTTTGGATTTCACCAGGGGGGGGCGGGGGCACTACCGATGCCCCCCCGAAGTCTACGACCATGGTTCAAACGATTAGTGGGCTGATCTAAAGCTAGCTGCCTTTGTCTAGATCTCTCACATTCGTCGAACGCGTTCCAACGCGAAACCCCAAGGGCAGACGCCGGTGTTCCGTGTCTTATCGCGTTCCGACGAGTTGGCCACCGATCATTTTAAGAGCACTCGTCCAATCCTCTCCCTCAGTCTCTCGGAGCATGAGAATAAAATGCTTGGCTTGCACCCGAGCAAACACCGTTTACGGCGTACAGCACATGCGTCTGAGCATCACTGCTGTTAGACTAGACCATTTGAGAGAGAAGGCTCAGAGAGGCTATGAAGCAATTTCGCTGATTTAGCTAGATAGTGCGCAGAATGAATCCTGTACGCTCATTCATGAGACACGCATTAGGTTCTTCCTCGTCTTGTTCTACAAGGGGCAGAAAACTGATTGCCGAAAATCGCTGCGCAGACTGTCGTTATAGCATTATCGCATTTAGCACCGTCTTGTACTGCGTAAACGTTTCTTTATTAAGCTACCTAGGAACAGTTGTGGAAATTCTAGAAATATTTTTTTGCCAACGTACACCAGGTCTTCAATCTCATTTAAAACAAATTCGCACGATTTCCTGAACTATATCTGCCTACTTGCCGCGGCCTTCCGTGACCAACCAATGACATTTCTTGTAGCATTACTGCAATTAAAATATTTCTTTCTTACTAGAATCATGTCTCGTTAATATGGACCCTGTTAATATGGGTACCCCGCTATATGAACACCATTTTCGGGAACAAACTGGGAAAATACGTGCATTTTTGTCTTGCTGATATGGACAACTCACATTATGGATGATTTTTTGGGGGAACTGGAGGCGTCCATATTAGCGAGAGATTACTGTATATGTATATAAATATAATGTGTATATAAACCTAATAAAAGCCTGAGTAGCTTTTCCGTTCAGAAGCTGATATATTGTAGCCCATTTGTTGTATGCATAATTAAGGAACAGACCGCGTGCCGCTTGCTTCATTGGTTTAAGGGCATTAGCACGGGGGCGAAATCCCTCCCTTTTCTCCCCGAGATGCGCACCACGTGGTAACAAAGTCACGCTTTTGCGCGGAACCGCGCTGGCGTGGACATTCCAGGGCGATGGGGAGCTTTTGCTCGAGCTGCACAAACGCTCCGATCCCTGACGTGGGATCTCTTTACTATATGGGCGGTATTTTGTTCGCGTGTCTGGCAACTTAACAAATTTTGCCCAGCGAGATGCTGGCGGAGGCATCAAGATCCCCTAGAATGTTGTGGCTTGCGCTGTTACGCATGCCGTCCGAGGTGGAGCCACTGAGCTACGCTTAGATCATCGGTACTCTGTTACCCGATATTGTTGTGGGCGTCGCCATCTTGGTGCTTTTGCAGAAGCGGACGCAACTGCAGGTCGTCATAATTCAAAAGTGCGACTTCCTCAGCATTAGATTCGGTGTTAGGAAGCTTATGTAATATGGCTTTTCTCTGTCGCGAACTGGTCACACATTTGTGGAGGACGGAAAGCGTCTCCTGTGATTTCAGATAAGGTGTCAGATAACTGGCAACCATGATTTTAAGCCACAAGATGGGTAGGTGTCGTCGCTTTGACGCGTAGCTTATTTAATGGCACTAGTCCGAGGCCCCCAAAGTACAGTGTACTAGAAATAAGAAGTATAGTGTTGGGACCGGCGCGGCTCCCGTGAACCCCAGCGAATCGATCTTTACAGATGGCGCCACCGATGCCTGCACCTGAAGCGCGTGTGGTGCGCCCGTGCGCTGCGATAGGCGGAGAATACGAAACGTTCGTGTCGCTCTGGTACAGCGTTTCTTTTTATTTTTCTGATTTCTTTGATTTCGCTCATATCTTCTTCGTTAACTATATAAACGCAGTCCCAAAGGGTGCAGGGGCTCAAAATAAAATTCGCAGACTGCGCCCGTTTTTTTAAGGCGCTCACCCGGCAGACCCAGATTTGTTGTACAGACTTCTCTCGCGGCTCTGTCCTTTGGAATGATGAAGATTGACGCTTTCCGCTCACATTTCCCACGCGAGTACCATGTTCTGCAGCCTGCCGAGCAGCAGTAGTTCCGTCGGCGTTGCGCCGGCATTTTGATATTAAATTCACACGTCTACAGTCCGCAGTGTACGCGAAATTGTAGGCACCTAAAAAATCTCACCGGGAAGGAACACGCCGGCACAAAAATACGATGTACAGATAGGTACGCAGAAACTAAATAGCTCCAAGCGAGCGAGCGTTTTCTTTCTGATAAGCGCTATCCTGGCGGTTTTCTTTCGTACTAGTGCTGATGTCAGGACTCGTCCATGTGAAGCCGACAAGGGGGGGGGGGGCAAAGAAACTGCTGTAATCATCCGCGCATTCTCGGCGTGGTCTGTTTGAAGGTGGGAGAACGCCCGCTCGCTTGGAGCTATTTAGTTTCTACGTGACTGTACCACCAACCACTCAGACTGAGCACGGTGTTTCAAACACACGAAATAATTTTCGCCGAACTAGACGGGCTGCTACATTACCATACACACCATTTCAGGTGCAAGTGATTGCAGTGCCACTGCAAATTGTTGATATGCGCGGCCTCACGGGCTATACCATCGCGAAGCAGCGCCAGTCCCAACACATACCCTATTTCTAGTACGCAGTACTCGAAGGAGTATTTTATAGTAAGGAATGCCGTCCTATCCGCTTCTCGTATAACTGGCTTTGGATTCATCGTTCTTTCTCTTTCATCTGCCCAATCAAAAGTCCTTTCTTTTTGTTTAGCAGAATGCAGGTAATTGTTTTCTGCGTCTAACAGTACAGCGTACTAGGATACGGAGTAGTGTTGGAACCTGTGCGGCTCGCGTGATGCGTTGTGATCTCGATAGGTGTCGACACCGGCGACATCGGCAGTAGGGTCACCGCGTGCACGCGCACGTACGGCTCCACGTGCGGACTGCCTCGATTGTTGTCTAGACGCGCAGCATCACAAGTTCCCATTGTCGAGTCGCGCCGGCCCAAACCCTACCCTGTATTCTAGTGACACTGTATGCTTGTCGGTGACAGGTTAAGATTAAAGTGTAACCACCTCCCACCTCTCTCCCCTTCGGTAGAGCGAACGCTGGAGAGGATGCGACGTCCTCTCCAGCGTTCGCTCTACTAAAGCGGAAAGAGGTGGGAGGAGCCTCCATTTTACTCGTAACCTGTCACCGACTATAACACTGCTCCGTCTCATATACGCCTCCATTTTTTACTTTCGTCAGAGCGCACGGAGTTCTGTTGATGTTGTCGAGAGTTCGACCCACGACTGGCTTTATTAGGGGCGACCAGGCAACTCCGCGTTTCATTATGGGAGCGCGCGGGCCAAGAAATATCACGTGAATGGCTTGGAGGGGACCGAGTGTTCCGCTAGTGCGCCGCCCTAGCTCAACACCAGAAGCGCGGCGGCCGCTATGGAAGGCAATGGGAGCGTGTGGAAATAACGGTGGCTTCAGATGATTTTTGTCGCATTTAATAGGCAGGCGCTAATGCTAGCACATAGTATGTATAAAATAGGTAAAATGAGTCACTATATCATAGTTTTCTCGAGCAGAATAGTTAGTATTGTGAGCTAAGTATCAGTAGGGTGTACGAGGATGGTGCATCTAGTGCGCCTGCTGGAGCCCCTCCCATCATCGGAATAAAAAATCGAGTTAGATACTCCACAGATGGGCCGTGACGCTCTTGGTGAATGTCCGAAGTGAGACACTGTCGATTGTTGCGTGAACTGGTGATTTGGGGGGGGGGGGCAAATCACCAGTTCATTTGGGGGAGGAGGGGCCTCCGAAGTTGCACTGCAGGGGCTGCGAAGGAGTTCTAGTGACTCTAGTGACGAAGCGTACGAGTTAAGACGGGCTGCAGTCTACCAGTGCGAGTACGCCGCAGGGAGGAGGCAAAAAGGAAGCGAGGAGTCCGGTAGCAGAAAAATGGCTAGGAGCCGCGTGGTCGCTACTTGGCGTCGATGTTGAAGCGGGTCCCTGCCGACTGAACGGAGGACGTGCAGTGCTCGATAGAATGATGTTCGGGGCCAAGTTGGCGCCTCATAATAAGGTAGGAAGCGCGACGTTGCGCCAACTCGAGGGAGGCAACAAGTTGCCTGGTTGCCGAATCCCACACCGAGCAGCAAAACTCCAGGATGGGCAACACAAGTGCTAGCTGTGAACAGCGATCTGGGCGCATCGAGACTGGCTCTTCTTGTGGACCGAATGACGAAGCCAAGGAGTCACCTTTCCCCGGACACGACGTTTTGGACATAGCGATGGAAATCGAAATGCTGGTCGATGATGACACATCAGAGGTGGATATGCGTTGTTTTTGGGATCTCCACTCGGTTCAGGAAAAGTGTTGGAGGGGTCGAAGGTTGGCTTGAGGCATTGATGTGCATGGTAGCGCATTTGGTTTAAGTTTAGGGAAGTTTTTTTTATCTTTTGACCAGAGAAGAATGCGATCTAGATTAGCTTATAGCTCTTTACCGAACGTACAATCGCATTAACGATGAGAAAAGTCCTTAAAATACAGCCGATTATCCTCAAAACGTCGCCGGTCGTGAAGCGGACACACAGATACACACGCGAAAGCGTTTGCTAGTGTGTTAAGCTACAGCGTCAGAAAACGCGGTGGCTGGTTCAGCGAACTAGAGAAAGTACTAAACAAGCAAAGCAAATGCGGCGCGCTCTGCGCTGCCGCGGGTGACCTGGTCGCTCCCTTTAAGGCCTTTAAGGGGGTCGGGGTTTCGACCGCTGAATGTGTCTCTAATGGCGATCACAACGCCGCCACTTCTCCCGCAGCGGCCAGTCGAGGAACTGCACGCTACTTCCATATTCATTGTAATCGGCCGTTTGGGGCCAGAACAGATACTGTGGAAAGGGCTTCGAGGCACCGCCCCCGACTCCCAGGCGGACGCGCCGCGGTTTACTACTAGGTTAATATGCGCCTAGCTCGGGACGCGCTACCTGAAATCCCCGCTGAGGCACGGTTGTATAAAAACAATATTAATTGTACTGCAAAACTTCCAAACTAAAGATTTTAGAAAACAACACGCGCCCCCCGTTTTGTACTAATCTCCAATAAACGTTACTACAAAAAGAGTTTTTTTCGTTGGTTTTTACGCAAAAACATGCTTTCTAAAAGCTCAAGGCGACTACAGTTAGCACAAATGATACAGAGTGGCGCTGTTGTCGCATTTAGCTCGGTATCGGTGGACGCCAGCGGCCCAGGTTTCAACGGTGAGTTTCCCAACTGAGAGTTCTAGTAACGTTGGATAAGACTGACATCCCTTTCGGCTCCCCGCCGTTCGTGGGGGAGGGAGTCCCGCTGGTTCCGCCAATCACCGACGTCACCCACATCCTTCCCCGAAAAGCATCCCTCGTGTGAATACCGCTTTACAATCCGAGCCTCTGCAGATGCGAGAGCGAGTAAGGTACGCACAAAAACGCTATAAAACTACGCCAACGAACGATAAAAAAAAAGAAAACGAAAAACAACAACAAGAACATATTATTGGAGCGCTAGCCGTGGTTATGACTTTGCCCAGTGGACTTGAGCAGACCTCTTCCGTGACCTCGGAATTTTCTCGCGCGTCTCACATGTGATGAGGTTCACGGGACCGTGCTCCAGATGTGCTGGCTTTGGACGCACCCACAGATCCATCTTGCTCGTCAAAATAAAAGAGATGGCTTGAGGCAGTACACGCACGGCGCCTCGGAGAGCTCGTGAAGAGAATCCTCTGAAGCCGCCGTCGCAGGCAGACACGTCGTTCCTTGTCTCTTTCCATGACCTCTCTTTAAATAACGTGGTAGGATCTTGCGGACCCCACATGACAAGAAAAATATACATGCTTGATCATGCTAGCGGAGACCAGGGAGGACAGACTGTGTCCCGCAGAATCCACGCTCCGTGTGAGTTTGTGCTAGATATTTCAATTATTTTTTATTATCTAGTTTTTAATAATATTTTTTCTTTTCGTTTATTTTTTTAATGATTTCATGTCATTTTTTTCTTTTCGTTTATTTTTTTAATGATTTCATGTTATTTGTATTTCAATATTTTTTTATTTTTAGTTATTCTATAGAGTTATTTCTTTTTTCCAGTTTATTTTATTTTTACCATTCTATTTACTCGCTTTATTTTATTATTATTTTGATTAGGTCCATGTATAGTGTTTTTTTTTCATCCAAACCTGTCGCTCTCGCCGGCATGCTCGCAATAAGATGAAATCATTTACACTTCTAGGCCATAGTATCCGACTGCCACCGCACTGACCCTTATTCGAACTTTTTTAGTAATAATAATAATATTTAATAATAGTAATAATAATAATAGTAATAATAATAATAATAATGATAATAATAATAATAATAATAATAATAATAATAATAATAATAATAATAATAATAATAATAAGTTATTCACAAATGCAGCTATCTCCAACTTGATTAACGAGTCCGGTCAAAGCCAGGAGGGGCTTGTGGGACCTGACTCAGCATTAAAAAAATAATGAACTTTATGTCCAATTCGAAATACATGAATAGCGAAAACAAGGAGAAAAAGCTGTAAAACAACTTGACGAAGCCACTTGCTCCCTTACAGTTTCATATGCATTAAAAGTAGAACAGAGCGACAGCACAAAATATAGCAAAATACAGAATACAACTTAACATGTAAAACTGAAGAAATATCTTAATTCAGTTCCAGAAAATCTTACATTCCTAAAGACATTATACCGATATTACAATTTACTAGTGTCGTGACATCAGACCTCAAATTTAAACGATCGTTCCTGAAGGGGGATTCACCCGCTTGTCACTCGATGGGCATATTTCGCTACACAGGCCTGCGATTCAGGAATGCACCAGAGTATTGATTATTTTTGAGGTTGATTACGAACATGCAAGGAAGATCGTACGACCCTTGTATTTTTCCCTGAGAGCGCTAAAGATGTTTTAATAAAATCCAGAAATATTACCATTTTGACTGTTTTGATCGCATTTTGAGGCAATTTCGAAATTAAAATTACATGACAAAAGTGTCAAAACGAATGGTAGTACGTACTAGAGGTGTCTCCTATCGTAATCTTAAAACCATTACAGAAAGCCTAAATGTCTTGCTATTGGCGTATTTGAGTAAATAATTTTGACAGGGCCTTTTTTGGCTAGATTTGTTTTCAGTGGGTTCAACCAGATGGCGACACCAGTACCAAATGGCCCAAGCCTTCCATTTCTACAACCCTTTCATCATTAAAAAGCACATTTAACCACCACCAGTCAGAGCATTTGTTTTTGTTGTTGTTGCTACTGTTTTCACGCGCTTGCACGTACGGCGACTTGCGGACGAGTCTGTTGCTTGACACCGCCGAGATGAATTTTTGTGTTTTGCCGGAGAATGGTCTGTGTGAGATTTCTGTCTGCTGACAGCAAGTTGCCAGTGATACCCTGGCAACCTGCTGTGTCTTGCTGCCGCGCGACGAGCTTTCACTTTCAAATTTATAGTAACCGCGGCCGATGCCACGACCTATGCAGCCAATCTAGCGGTAAGAACGTGCCACGTAACCTCGCGCCCTAGGTCATACCCAAGAGTTACAGCCCTCAGTAAAGCCCCTTGATGTTTATCAATGGAGAATGCTAGGCTAGTTGGTATTGGGATATCAAGGACATGACAGCGCTTTTTAGACGAGGACGAATCGCTGCAGCGCTCGTGTGTGTCTAGTCTCTTCTTCGCCTTCGTTTAAAAAAAACGCTACCATTCCCTTGACACCCCTTGATGTGCTTGCATGTCTTGCAAGCGTCATCAAATCATCAAATACGCCCATATACGAGCCCGTGCCTCGTGTGACCCTCGGATGCAAATGGCGGCGCAGTACAAAAATTAGCGGCTATGGAGCGGTCTTTGAAAGGAAACTGATGCGGCTCTCGCTCGTGGTCTTGTGGCAGACATGGACGTAATATGTCGCTAGTAATGAGTTACTTATACCTAGTTACTTGTTTTGGTAACGAGTAACCTATTTAGCTACTTTTTTTAGAAAAGGCACGAGTAACGGTATTTCGTTACTTTTGAAGAGTAAGTGTACAAAATAACGAATAAAGGAACTTGAAACACGCAACACCGTTTAACAGAGCCTCGTTTTAATTCTAACCTGAGTATGCGTCTATTTATACGAAGGCAGATGGGCAACCCGAAAGTCGACTAAACAGTATGTCAGTATAGCAAAGTTTATCGCTGAGGACGTCAGTCGAACTCTACAGCTGGGAATGTCCTTCACCCAGCAAGCACAATAAGGATCGTTGGTTGAACCTTCTAGAATCGTGTACAGACCGTATGTCAACCCGGAGGTTGCCGATGCGGGAAGGCACAGAACAGAACCCATTGTCAGCTTCAAACTTTAGAAACAGAGAGAACAAAAGAGAGGGGGTATCCCAGATTTACAAGCTCTTCTTAGAGCACAACACTGCCGTTCCTTCGAGCGCGTTTGTAAAACGACACTACAGCGTCGCCGGATATGTATTCTGAAGGAAGTGGGGAAACATAACTGATGAAAGCTTTCAAAGGCAGGTACTGCTTAAGTGCAACACCACCCAAAACAAAACAATAAAGAATGAAACAAAGTAGTTCTGTATTTGGTCGTCAAAGTAACGAGAAAAGTAACTGGTTACTTTTGAGACAAGGTAACGCGTGCCTTGTGATAATCGGTAAGGAGTAACGTATTTAGTTACCTTATGAGCGAGTAACGAATAGCGGTGTTTAGTTACTTTTTGGGGGTAACCTGTAGATGCCTGTCTCTTGGTATGCCTCTCTCACGTGTTCGCCAATAGTGGTTGTCGGTTCTTATAGGAAACGCCAAGCGTGATCTGTATAGCCCACTGCGCTGGTTTGGCTTCCCTGGCTTTTATCGGATGCTTCACATCTCGGTCATTTTGTAACCCACCTCATGATTTGCAAAAAAAAAAGAAGAAAAAAGAAAAGCAGTGTGGCGTATTTTGACGTGATAGATCGGGCCATATTACATTTAATTATCTATCTGCTTAGAAGTGCCATGCTTTTCACTTTCGGCAGGTGCGTGAACCAAGGTGGGCGTTGATGATGATTCTGTGACAACAATGAATGTGGTCATCCAACTCACCTCTTTGATTCTACTGCGTCGCGTAGCTCATAAGGCAAGAAGACGCATGTTCGGTCGAGTTATTGCTGAAACGGTAACGTCCATGCACGTAACGTCCATGTATACCATGCCAGTGTGCATTCTACTTCCTATTACAAAAAACCGATAGTAAACAGTTTACGTTGCAAAAGATACCAAGGCCACCACAATGGCAGGTGGTGTAACCTAACGTTGGTGTAACCTCAGTGCAGGCCACGAAACCACTGAGCTCGTGCATTCGGCTTCGCTTGCACTTATGGTGAAATAGAGCCTTGAGTGCATAGACGCTTTAGACACGCGCCAGATTACAGCCGACATTGCTGACTTTCTCTTGTCCTTCCGACATACCACGCCACTTAAACGGGCGTTGGCGAGCATTCACACAGGCCAATGCTGGGAAGGACACAGCAGAATCTTAAATGGCAATAACCTGACCGGCTATGGTAATGATTAAGCGAAACAATAGGGATAAGAGGAAACAAAAACGTAAGGCATATGTTATGGCGGCTGCCGTGCGCATTTGTCGAGACATGCAAAAGTACGTGCAATCAACAAGCACATAAAATAGGGGCTGCTGAATAGCAGAGATGTATCATGAGGACGCTACAAGCCATCAGAGTCAATCAAGCACTGAGGTGATGTGACTGTCCGGATTCGCCTTGCGATTCCCGGATCTCTAGGTCACGTGGTGCTGAATGGCATCGGCCGCGGTCACATACTCCTGAAAGTGAAAAGCAGGCGCGCGGCAGCGCTAACAAGGCATTGCGCATTGCCATGGCATCACTACGTCCTACATGCATCGTCTCAAAACCATTCTCTAAGTCTAGACGACAATGATATCTCGCAGTGCTCCAGCAAAGCCGTTGGGCAAAGCCGATGTCGGCCGCATCCGGTGTCAATCAAACGGAACGTGCCGCACGTTGTTTGCTTGACACCACTTTCTGTGGCTATGAAGCCAATGCATAGCCCCATATAATAAAAGGTTATGGCCAAAGCTTTTGGCGTCCATGAACTCGTACAGTTCGAGCGCGGCTCAAATCTCTACACGTGCACTCTTCGCTTTATTGAAATGACATAGGCTGGGTTTACATGGATGCGATCATTGCGCATCGAATCCAACAGGTACCAATCACAATCCCCCTGTCTTCCCACCTCTTACTCTTCTACCCATCTGCTACCAATAAAAACAGTCAAATCTTGATTCGCCGCGCTACGGTCGGATCCATGTAAATGCAGCCATAGAAAGCGAGCTAGATTGGAACCCTGGGTCATTCTACTTGGATAGACTCGCTGCCGTTGCTCGCTGCGTCGGTTTTGAAAGTGAAAACGAGGCGCGCGGCGTTGAGGCAATGCGCGTTGTCACGGCATCACCACGTCATACATGCATCGTCTCATCGTCCCAGACAAGCCTGTGAACAACTTGGTCTTCTTAAGGTCTTCTTCAACGGTACGTCATCACACTCGAATGGCGCCCACTCACTAATTTGGCCCGAGCACGGCACGGAGCGTCTTTCAACGCGTTGGCTGGACACGACTTCCAACCGAACGTTGACGCTGCGCTCGTGTCCAATTTGCGTCTGCGCTCGATCTAATTGTGATGACATCAAAATTCGAATGCGCAGGCTTTGATTACATTTCAAGTGGGTTTATTTACACCCATTCTCTAGACGGCAATAAATGATTGCAGCTATCCGGCAAAACCGATCTTGCCCGCGTCCTGTGTACAGGTATACGAAGCTTGCTGTGCACCATTCGCTTGGCACAAATGTAGCACAACCTTACCTGGCTATGACGCCATTACTACAGGCGCTCGTGCAGTCGCGCAGCTTTCAGCGTCGCTAGAGTTGGTGGTTGGTTATGGTTGTGTTGTTGACTAGAAACGACTGAGTGGGCGAGCTAGCGTGCCTGGCGAGCTACACGCTCCGCTCATGCTTTCAGTTGCACCTCAAAATGTGGAGAGCGATCAGGTGGAACCAAGCCATTTCGATCGCAGCGCCACCTTCGCCGCGATCGAAGCAAGCGACGACACAGGTCAAGGTCATATGGGCAATATAGCCCCTTGGGGCTATGTTGTATTTTTTATGATTTTTACGTTAGAGGTAACGTCAAAACACTATGTCACAACGACGTGACGTTACGACGACGCCACGACGTCATCGTTGACTACAACGTTACGTGACGCCAAGATGCTGTCGTAAAACCGTCGCGACATCGCGTCGCGTCAAGGACGACGCCGTTTCGTGACATCAAGTTGCCGCTGTAACGCGGTTGTGACGTCGCGTTGAGGACGACGTTGTTATGCGAAATCAAGTCGCCGTTGTAACGTTGTAATTCTAAAGCATCGAACAACTCACCGAAGCAAGGCAACAAACCTGGCAAGGTAAAGGCACCTCCTAGCTTAGCTGGAAAATGTAGGCGTTGCAGTGGCACACACGACGAGAGTAAATGCCATTTCGCACACGCCGTTTGCCATTTCTGTGGCAAGAAAGGGCACATCGTACGTGCCTGCCGCCAGAAGATGGGCAAGTAAAAAAACAACGCTTCAAAAGCGGGATCAAGCCATAAAATAGACCTAGAAAAAGGTGTGGAGTATCGCCTGAACTTTATTGAACCGGCAGACCAGCAGAGACAGTCGAAGTTCAAGTAAATGGAATACCCGTCTGCATGGAAGTAAAATCCGGAGCAGATTGCTCAGTCATCGATCCGAGGTCAATGCGTCGCCTTGGCATAACCAAGAAGAAACTTATGCCAACAGAAATCTCTCTCAGCACATATTCGGAAGGAATGCTGATGGTTCTCGGAAGTGTCGATGTTCCTGTAAAATTCAAGGGCAAGGCGCACACGCTATTACTGCTGCTAGTGAAAGGAAGTGTTGAAAGTCTCTTGGGAAGGAACTGGTGTCGAACACTGGGGATCAAGATTCGAGGAATTCATCAACTATCTGAGTCCCTGCCCCGGACGCAAAGACTGGAGAAGGAATTCCCAAACGACTTCGAGTCAGGACTTGGCGAAACCAAAGGACCTGAAGTTCACATTGAGCTCAAGCTAGACTCCAAACCAAAGTACCACAAGCCCAGAGCTGTTCCATTGGCACTTCAACCACGGGTAGAAAACGCCATCACGCACCTAGTACAACAAGGAATTCCGGTTCCAGTGAATTCTGAATGGGTGACACCAGTCGTACCTCTAGTGGAGCCAAACGGCAAGATACGATTATGTGGGGATTATAAGTACATCTAGTATCGGAATGGGAAGATTGTCTACTACCAACAGCAGAACAGCTGTTAGGTAAACTGGTAGGTTGCCGGTGGTTTTCGAAGTTGGATCTGGAGCAAGCCTATCAGCAACTTCCTGTTGATGAAAGAACGTCCAACCCACTTACACTGAATACTCACAAAGGACTTTTCAGGGCAACAAGGTTACAGTTTGGAGTCGCTTTCGCTGTAGCAATGTTTCAACGTCACTTGGCGCAGTTGCTAGCCGGACTGCCGGGAGTTTAAATGTTTCTGGACGATATCCTGGTTGTTGGTTCGACTCAAGAGAACATGACCTGCGAGTCCGGGCCGTTCTACAAAGAACACAAGAGGATGGGCTACACTTAAAAAAAAAAGAAGAAAAAAAAAGAAGCGCACTTTTGGAATGCAAGAAGTAACGTTTCTGGGTTACAAGGTTGACCAAGACGGTGTACACCCAATGCAGGACAAAGTGAAAGCAATCCATGATGCGCCTGCACCCAAAAACAAGAAGGAGCTTCAAGCCTTTTTAGGACTTCTGAAATTTTATAATCGTTTCCTGCGCGGAGCTTCCGACGTGTTGGAGCCACCCCACCGACTTCTACGAGACGGAGTAACATGGAGTTGGCCATCCAAAGAGGCAAAGGCTTTCAACAATGCCAAGGAACTTCTCAAGTCTGGCAATGTTTTGTGCCACTATGACCTCAACAAGCCACTGGTAAGGGTTTGTGACGCCTCTCCTTACGGAGTTGGGGCTGTGTTAAGTCACACAGATGACGAAGATCAAGAGCAACCTGTCGCTTATGGTTCACATTCACTGACAACAGCGGAAAGGAACTACTCTCAAACGGATCGGGAAGCACTAGCTTTAGTTTTCGGACTGTAGAAATTCCATCACTACATCTACGGAAGAAGCATCAAGATTTACACTGACTACAAACCGTTACTAGGTTTGTTCGACAACAAGAAACCGATTCCGAAGACGGTATCACCGAGGGTCCTCCGCTGGAGCTTGATGTTGGCAGCCTACATATACGAACTGTTGTACAGACCAGGCAAACAAATGGGAAATGCGGATGGTCTGAGCCGCCTTCCGCTACCTTCAATAAACTTCGATGTTCCACAGCTGGCAGAGGTTTTTTTTTTGGAAAGAACACCGGAAGGTTTGGCGAAAGCCGAAAAAGTGGCCAAAGTAACACAGAAAGATCAACCTCTTTCGACGGTGATGTACTGGGTTCAACATAGATAGTCAGAAGAAAAGCCAAACGACAAATTTAGTTCATTTTGTAGCCGACGAGAAGAGTTGTCGGTGTACAATGGTTGTCTGCTATGGGGACACCGAGTGGTGGTTCCCGAGAAACATCAAGAGAAGGTTTTGAACATTCTGCATGCCTCGCACCCAGGCGCTGTGCGCATGAAGGGCCTAGCTGGCAGCTATATTTGGTGACATGGGCTCGACCGACAGATTGAAGAACGTGATCGATGCTGTGAGACTTGTCAAGAGACGAGGAATGCACCGGTCCGAGCTCCAATCCATTCATGGGAATGGACGGTAAACCCATGGTCCAGACGACACATTAACTTTGCCGGCCCTTTCGAAGAAATTTTTTTTATCGTAGTTAATTCACACTAAAAATGGGTCAAGGTACCTTTTGGTGAAAAGGGCTTCAGCGGCGGAAGTCATCCGAAGTTTAAGAGAACTGTTTGCGACCCATGGACTACCAGATGTACTGGTTTTTGACAACAGATCTGCCTTTACTTGGGCAGAGTATCGAGAGTTCGAAGACGGAGACGGTATTGGACTTTCGTTTGTTTCACCGTATCATCCAGCTTCCAACGGCCAAGCCGAAGGGATGGTCCAGAAAACCAAGCAGTCGCTGTCACGCCTTAAAGAAGGAGACTGGTCCACGAGGATATCAAGATTTTGGATAACTCAACATGTTCTACCTTCCAGTGCTACTGGAAAAAGCCCAGCCGAGTTGATGATGGGTCGTGAGCTATGAACAGCTTTAGACCTGCTTCATCCATATTCGAAAAACCGCACGTTGGAAATGGAAGAGGAGATGTCATGAAACAGAAAGGAAGCGGTCACTTTCAGAAAGATGCGATGGTCTGGGTAAGAAATCTACTGTCTTCTGATCCCGAGTGGTTGGCAGGAGAAGTGATGAAAAGTTGTGGACCTCTGTCGTATGAAGTACTATTGGAAGATGGTCGACGATTCAGACGACAGGTCGATCATCTGCGTCCACGTTGGAACGACGCGACACTGCCCGCAGCATCCGAATGCGATACAAGTCTTGGGGAAGATAAAGGAAGAGACCGTGAAGACGTCATGGAGACAACCACGCATGCAGAGTGCGTAATTTCATTCCCTCAGACGAGTAAGTCTCAGCAGGAGCTTTTGGACGCTGAGCCCGCAGAAACGCCAACATATGAACCGGAAACACTTTCCCGTCCAACAGCTGGCGCGGAGGTACCAACTGGTCGTCCGACAAGAGTACGTCGAGCACCGAGGTACCTTCAAGATTACGAAGTGGATTAAGATACCTACGGCCTGGGCGGTGACTATTCCGGGGAAAAAGGATTTAGTGATGCGGGGATTACCGCGAAGCTGGAAGACGACAAAGTGTGACCAGGGACACGCGCCAGCTGGGAGCACGAGCATGGTCTCCGAGAGCATACGGCCGTTCGAGCCATCCTATCTTTTATCACTTATTAAGGCTGCGGTCCCACGGCAGCCATCTTGCACAAGGCCTTAGTTGAACCAATATATGGCAACACGCACCCGTGGGCTGTTAGTGGGGTGGTCGAAGTATTGGTTCACGGTAGGATGGTTCGAGCACCATCACGTTCCCATCGTGGCCATGCTCAGGCCGCTGCCAGCTGTGCTCAGCTGGCTCAATAGCGTGGCCCAGCAAACTCATGCATGCGAGAATGCCAGGCTGGGTAGTAATTGTTCTCTGATAAAGGGACATGCGGTTCGGCGGTTGCCACGGGCTTTCGGAATAAATCTTACCAAGAAATCAATCGTTGATTGACGTGTCAATATTCTGTCAATGAGAAATTCTTCTGCAGGAATGCACGCTCAGTAGACTTAATCTTTCAAGACACCAGTGGAAGCGGACGACTAGTAAACTGCTTCGCGATTTACGGTACTGACCTCATCATTATAATGACGACTGAAAAGCTACGTCATGAAATATTGTGTTTCACGGGATCCGGAAAATGTTGTAAAGGTTGTTACATTATAGTTTTCAGAAAACAAACGCCGTTGCAATATTTTCGGAAGTACCGACAGACATAATGTTGTAAGTACAGCTTAGGAGGAATATGGTGAAAAGCATCAGAACAAATAGGAAGACGTTTATTTGCAATGAAGACGTTATGAATGGGCGTCATTTAGCGACCGCAAGCGATGAGCTTTTGGTAATTTATAAGTTCACATGATTGCTAACTATGGACATGCGGACAATGAAGACCTGTTTTGTCGGGAGATGAAGTTGCGGTGATGACCTGATATCGGACGACTCGTGGCAGACGAACAAGCAAGTTTCTTCTCAGCGAATGGTATAGCGTCCAGTGTCAAGCACAGCACGTCGCTACCGACGTTGTCGACGTTTTGAACACTTACCACTTTCGACAAAAGTGTTGGCACCTGGGCTAACCTTGCGGAAAGATTCTAAGTCTCCCTCGAGTCCAGCGCCATCATGTACAGTAACTGAAAACGATCCACCATTCAGCCGGTAGGTGGGGAAACGTATCCGCATCTGCGGAGTGGTCGATGCGTACTCTAAGTGGTTGGAAGTTTACACGATGCATGCCACGACGTCCGAACGCGTCATTGACGTTCTACGCTCTCTTTTCGCTACTTTTGCCCTACCGAAAATGCTTTTCTCTGAAAACGCGCCTAATCTTGTTTCAAATAAAATAAACAGGTTTTTGAAAAAAAAGAAGGGCATCAGGCACCACGTTAGTGCACCATACCATCCTGCAACTGAAAGGCAAGCAGAACAGATGGTGTGCCGAAACGAAGAAAGCCCCCTTGAAGCTTACGGAAGAAGCAGTTCAGTGAAGAATCGCCAGGTTCTTGTTCCAGCACCACGCGACGGTCTCATCTTACACGGGAAAAACACCCGACGAAGCAATGTTCGGCGGACGAAGAGCCACAACCCTCGATCTGATGACACCATTGCCTACGAACGAAGATCGAGAAATTCCCAGATCGGGAATAATAGCGGTTTATTTGATCGGACAACCCGTCCACGTGAGGAATTTTCATGTAAAACTTGAGTGGAAAGGGCTTTATGTTGGTTGACCAGAAGGTGTCATCCCTCTGAATACGTTGGATGTCAATGCCCTTGAGTGTAAATATAACAAAATCACAAAACTTTCTTTTGTGTATTATGTAACTGCCCTTGTATTTGGTAGAAAAAGCTATGGTGGTGATTTGGACCTTTCACACCAGGCTCCTTTTTCTTATTTTTCGCCTATTCCGTAACATGGGTTTAAAGTATCAAACTGCCAACGGTTATTGTTGTGCACAATATATTTTATTACGCTTTATTAGTGCTGATGAGCAGGTGCTAAAATATGCTTATAAACCGTTTCTATATTTCCAAAATCACAGCCCAGACTATGTTTTTTCTTTTCTAAAAGTGAGCAAAGCATCCGCCATACGCACGAACGCTGAAGATCGCACCGGCCAGAAGCTTTTTGTTTACAAAATGCTGGACTGTGAAGATCGCACTGCTCAGCATGGAATCTTCACAGCTCAGCACGAACTTGTTCGTCGATTCCGAAAGCGAGCAAAGCACGCGCCGCACGTACAAGCGCTGAAAATGGCACCACGGTCAAAAGCTATTTTGTACCTACGACCAAGACTCCTGCATTATCTGACGCTAGTCATTATAGGCTCGCATCTAAATGCTGAACTCAGTGGAGCAAATATTAACTGCAAAATTCGCGCTGCAAAAGTCTATTACAACACGCCGCTGCGTATTCGTCGGAAACAAAATTCCATGCGACAAACAAGCGATGAACGCCGCCAAAGTCAATACATGATTTCAAGGCGTCAGTTGCGTGAGCGACTACATCTGCACACAATTGACGCACTTGCAAACGCTGAAAACTCGAGTGCAAACTAATGCACAACAACATCAACCAATAGGGTGTTCACAAAATCAGTTTGAATGGTTCGAACGTAATTCCAACTTCAAAAGCCAATCGGAAATCAAAGCCTTTTTTTTTTTTTACTATATGGCTCGTGCTCCGCGCCGGCCGTTTGCCCTTGCCGGTAGTGGCGGACTCCGGGCGAACAAAATCTAGCTCGCCTAGATCGGCGGTGAACAGCCCGTGGCCCGAGCCCACCCCGAGCGCCGGACCTGCAAGCGCAGCTGCGAGCATGCAACTCGTTTGTTCCGGAAAAATTCTGCGTCATATATGAGGAAACGGCTGAGAATGAATCGCGGGTGCATCCCCCTTAAATAGTGCATTCCACGTATTAGAGGACATTGGAGACAACGGTTGCTGTAAATTTTTAGTTAGGAGTACAGATGTAGGCACAGCTTTATGGGTTCATATTTTAATTCCATTGATGTATTGATTGAGACATATCAAAACGAGCACGAAGAAATCTATGTTCCGGTTCGTCCGAATGCGCTAATATTAATACTAAATACAACGTCATCGCAGGTTCATTAAATAACACAAACGAAAGCAAGCACTGATCACTCGATTGATTCTGTCGCCGACGGAAAAAAAGGTTGTTCAGGGGGCGTAGTAAACATTTCCCTTATAACTGAAAGCAGTCAGAAACTGCTACATTCAAAGACTACAAAAAAAAAAAACCGAGACAAACTAGAATGCGCGATGGGACGAAAGCAAAAATGAGGTCAGATTCGAGGACGAGATGGACCGAGAGCAGAGGCGAAGAGTCGTCCGGTCCCGTGACAAACCGGAGGCGTGCCCCCGCCAGGGTCATACCCGAGTGCCGCCGCCGGCGCGAGGAAAGTCGCCCGAGGAAAAGCGCGTCGTCACCGGCGTCCGTCCTGCCTGCGCGGACCAGTACGCGACGGCTGGCCTCCCCGTTTCCGAGGGCCGGAACGAGAGTGGCCCGGCGATCGCCACTCACGCGGGAGGCTCCCCCAAAAAGGCACACGCAACGGCATCGCGGAGGCGCCGATAGCGATCACGAGGCGGCCGCAACGGGGCCCTTTTCCTGCGGTCTGCACGAAGCAGACGA